>CM074581.1:1265000-1272500 GCA_037305975.1 Chrysolophus pictus
AGCAGAAGTGCGTTACAGTTTGGTATTCCAGTAGCATGAGAAGATATAAAAAATCAGAAAACATTTGGTTAATGGGTTTATCATGTTTATTTGAATAAGGAAGATTGAAACTCCATTTATGCCTAGCATAAATGCTTTAGAGATCTTAATTATTGATGAAAAATCTGCCGTGCTTCTAAATTTGAAGATATGACAATTTTATAGGAATTTTAATCACCTTCCACATTAGGAATTTTCAAGATTTTGTTTTTATGAGGATGGCGCGTATCGCAGCCTTGCAAAGAGCAGCCAAAGCTGCAGGGCTGTGCACACACATGGGGCTGAGCAGGGGCTCGGGATGGTCCTCTGTGTCCCACCATGTGCTTTTAAAGCAACTCTTGAGTGCAGCGTTCAGCAGCTGAGCGCATTGCAGCGAACACAGAAGGAAGGCTCGTGTGTGGAAAAGCTCTGTGCAGGCATCGGTCCTCTGACACCACCAGAGTGTATTTCCAGGTCCCCAAATTCACGTTTGCTGGCTCTGCGTGTTGGTAGCTGGTTACCTACATGGGTTGGTGGTGTTGGGTTTCGGGTTTGTGTTTCCTCCTGAGCGTCGCAGAGCAGCGTTCCCCCAGCAGACCCCTGGCTCGGTTTACACTTTCCCATACGAAGTGTTAGTTGGCTGCGAGGAAGGATCAGACACAGCGCGCTTCATCCTTTTGTCCTTTGGACACATTTAGCAGCTTCTGACCAGATAAGGCATTTTTGTCCTCGGGATACAAACCAATAACTCAGTGCTGAATTGAGATCTATGGGCGCCCATTCGTTCCAGCCCACACCAGGAGTCGCTCTGATAGTTGCAATGGTTTATCGTAATGGGGGAAAAAAGAAAAAAAAATATCCAACAACCTTTTTTGCACCTTGGGAATAATAATTTGCTAGCAGTGAAAGCATTTTAAATAAACTTCTGTAAGCTTACATGTGAATGCTGTAGTAAGATCTGAGAGCGAAAACAAAACCAAGGCCTTGCAACGGCGGTACCGCCTGCCCTCCCACCTTCTAATTCATTGAGAACCATTTACCTCAGTGTGGTTTTCTCACGCAGCGTGGCTGAGTGTGCACACTTTTGCTGCTGTGCACGTTGAGGTGTCCTCTGCCACATCAGGGCTGTTCACATGGCGCAGCAATGCGCGGAGTCACCAACAAACCACCATAAAGCGCAGCGCAGTCAGGAAAGAGATGCTGCAGGAAAAGCGTCCCTGGGAAATGAGGCTGACCCAAAGAAAAGCAAATAAAAGAAAGGAAAAGGCCCATATTTTCTTTGCGGTGTTGCTGAAAAGGATGGGAGTATCATTTTCATAGTGGAATAATGTTTTCTGGGAAAACACAAAAGCAGATGTTCCTCATTAGGAACACCCATTGTCTACATATCACAAGTATGAACAGATAAATCTATCCTATTTCACCCATACATTCCAATGGCTGTAAATGATTACAGGATGCCGCAGTAACTGCTAAACCAAAACCACACTGTGTGCTAAAATAATTCCTCTGTGCCATCACGATATATTTTATTGGAAGGTATGGAAATTCCTGGGAAGACACATCCTCCTGCCTTTTCCTTTCCTTGTTTGGCTCCGTAGTGACCAACTGTTGAGAGCTGAGGAGCGATGCTGGAGGACTGGGGTATGGGGCAGCTTGGGGCATGGGGCAGCATGCAGGCAGGGGCAGCTCCCAGGCAGCTGCTCCCCAGCTTGCGGGAAGGCAGCTTGCAGGCAGCAGTGAGAAGCTCAAGGGCAGCTTGCAGATAGTTTGCAGGCAGGCAGCAGTTGCAGTAGGCAGCCTGCAGGCAGCAATGGGCAGCTTGCGGGCAGGGATCTCTCATGCAGCTTCCACGCAGTTCCCATGCAGCTCCCATGCAGCAGTGAGCAGCTTGCATGCAACTTGCATGCAACTTGCATCCAGCAGTGGGCAGCTGGCAGGCAGGCAGCTCTCATGCAGCAGTGGCATGCAGCTGACTTACAGCCATCACATGCAACACAGGCTGCCCGTGCACCATAGCATATCTTGCATGCCCTGCACTGCTCCTCCAGATGGTCCCCCCACTACCCTGCTCTGCTGGCACCTCTGCAGGCAGCCAGGGCCCCCTCCCCGCAAACCTGGCATGGCGCTGCAGGGTTTGGAGACTTTATCATTCCGCGTGTGTCCCACTTTCCTGTCGGGCAGCCAGACATCTGTTTATCCCATTTCTTTCGTACAGAGTTTGGAATAGCTTTAGTTTGGGGGAATAAGAAGTTTTGTCATATTCAGCAGCTGTTGCCGAGCCCTGCAGCTCCCGGCATACTTGCGGGCTGACCTCAGGCTGCGCGTGGGGCGGATGCTGCCCGCATCCCACACCTCTGCACGGCCACTGGGTGCCCACTGTGGCTCTGCCTGGGGTCCTCACCCCACCCACGCTGCAGGGTTGCACCTTGGCTGCGGTGCCGGAGCAGCGGCCACAGACTGATGGGAGGGTTTTTTAGGCACCAGTGTTTCCTTTCACTTCCTGTCACAAAGGTCAGCGGGAGCGACCTTTGCTGGCGGTGCCGGGCGCTGAATTATTCATGTGATTGACTTTTTGTCAGCGCACACAGTTGTGCTCTGGGACGTTTTATTCATTTACCTCATTTAAAGCGCCTTTCTGCACCTGTTCAAGTATTAATATCATGTAATTTGGGCCTAATGCCGATTTTGCTGAACACTCATTATATTTTTTATTAGCTATATTTCCAAACGATTATGTATGATTATTACCCAGCCTTACAAACAGCAATGGGTTATTCCCCAGACCTTTACATCTTCTTGTCAGGTTGTTTTCAGAAGCGAGGAGGATAAACATTTGACCAGTCCCAATGTTTTTATTCCTACTCCATATCCAACCAGAGAACTTAAAGCTTTTTCCCTTATGGCTTTGCGAAAGCGTGATTAAATCCAACTCTGCGGAAGCTGTACAAATGCCAGCATTTATAAGGTCAACGCTTTTGTTAAAAATGCTATGTAAATGAGGATCTGCAAAAAGGGACATTAAATAAAATTAAATTCATTGTCTTCTTTAATGTCATTTACATTTTGGCTAAGCCCCGGCCTGTCAAGGAGGATTTTTAAAATAATTTTAATTACACATCATTTAGGGATCCAAGGTTTTCTATTCAGTAGCATTTGGATAACCTGCAAAATGGTGACTGTTTATTAACTTCTTAAATGACAACTTGTCATCTCAGCTGCACAGTGCAGGGACAGCAGAGCAGTTTGGTGTCAGCTTCCTTTAATTCTTATATTTCTTTAAGACATGGGCACAGCTACCGAAGAACAAACCTTACCATACCTCTGCTGCTCTTCTGCTCTCATTGTCCTATAGGTGCCACCAGCATCAAAGTACATTATAAAGCGACAACTTTCCCAGGCAACCGTTCCCTTAAAAAATGTCTCTACCAGAAACTGCCCGTTGTATTTTTCCTTAGGCAGATGTGGCAGATCCATGGGTTTGCACTAATGATGGAGGCGGGCAGCTGCTCCTGCAGCACTCAGGTGTGAGCACCTTGCTGCTGCTCAGGGTGGAGGGCGATGCTGGGAGCAGGGATGCTCCATGCTGTGCTGCATCGCCACACTGGGGAGTGCAGAAAGTGAGGTGTGGGATAGCAGAGAAGCAGGGCAGAGCAGAGAGCTGGGCCTTCCTCATCTCCTCCTTTCTTCCCTCCTTTCCCCAGGCTGCCTTGGCCACGCCATTGACATCCTCCTCTTAATCCCCGCTCTTAATCAGAGTGCGAGGCGCGGTTAATGAAATTGTGTAAATACCTGTGCTGCTGGAAGAGCGCTCCAAGCTTCCTCCAACCATTGTTCCAAGCAAATCCCCAACGTGTTGGAAGAGACTTCTGTAACACTTTTTTTTTTTTTTTCCCCCTCCCTGTATAATACTTGATTATTTGCAGGGAGCCAAAGGCATCGCAGGACTGCTGTAGGACGGAGGAAGGGAATAGTCTGCTTTGGTGAGAAAGGAAAAGAGGGGGCAGGGATTTGAGCAAAGCTGTCAAAAACTATACTGCAGGAGGTGCCCTGATACAAACCATCCCGTGCTTCTGCTGCAGCCTTATCAGGTGAAAAGCAAAGATACTGCCAGAGCCTGTAATTTGGTTAGGATGCCTTTGATGAATTGGATTAGGTTATGGAAAAATCTTTCAAACTCAGAGTTCTGGTACGCGAGCTTACAGGAAGTAAATAATTACCCTCAGACAGCAGATAATTAAAAAAAACAACCTGCGAAGCAAAGTGGTAGAGATGGCTTTAATAAAGCTCTGCACACGATGCAGGGCTGAGGGGTCTGAGTGCTGTGGGCCCATTGGGGACCACTGGAAGGGCGCGGGGACCCTGGCTGGGGAGGGAGGAAATTCCCGGCTTGAGGATGGAAATTGTCACCGCAGACAGCAGGAGGTGATTGACAAGCAGGGCTACAGGAAGGGAGAGCTCGGGGAGCTCAACCTGCGCTTGGCAGCGCTTCCAGGGCTTGCGCTCCAGGAAAATGAGAACCATTCACCTCGGCCAGGCTGCCAGAACACAAGCTCCTCTTGTTTGTTTATCTTCACAGCAAATCTCACAAAAATGCTTGTGGTCAAAGCGATGTATAACACAACACTGTGCTGGCATTATTAATCCGCTATTAAAATAAAGATGGAACTGCGCTTGAAAAAAATACCTGAAGCTGGGGGTTTTACGGGCTGAGGGTTACCCAGGATTTTATGAGATGCAGTGATTGGAGTTTGCTGTTAACTGTTTTGGTTCATTAGCGATTGAAGCTGAAGGAAGCTCGCTGGTTCCTCGATGAGTCGGCTCAGCCAAACGCAACAGTGCTGCTCCGCTCTGGTTTGTGTTTTGTTGCTGAAGGAGCTCTCCTCATTTCTCTGGGATGGAAAGAATCCAGAGTGCAAACAGCATTTGTTGCATAGAAGGGGAATGTGTTTGTTCTGCCATGTGTGTGGATCCCGGTGTGCTGGGCTAAAGGCAAATCGAACAAAATAAAATATCTGCAGTACTTTCAGCAAAAGTTTCACAGCCAGAAAATTACGCAGAGCCAATCATCGTGTGGTCGCAGTGCCAGAAGTGCATAAAGTAAACTGCATCATCTGAGCACAGCGGTGAGGATAGCGTTGTGTTTTCCCAATAATTCACTAGGAAATGAGTTTAACATGTGTGGAAAGGAAGGGGCTTACATTTGTGTTGTTGTAAGACATGTAGCATGGGCCCAGCTAGCGGAAGGAGTCGGCTCCAGCTTGTCTCTAGTGAAAGACGAAACACGGTTACACATCTGGTGAGAAAGAACAGTTCATTTGCCGAGACAGCTCGCTCTCTGCTGCAGCTGAAAGGAGCTATTTTGACAGAAACAAAGCCATGGGGGCTGGGGTGAGCGATTAGCGGTATTCTGCCCGCTAAAAAACTCCTTGGCCTTAATGATAAAGAAATAGGAAAGGAAATAAAGAGACCTGGCCTAATCCTCGGGCAGTGTTTAAGCAGGCTTTCGGAAAGCAGCAATGCAAACAGTGGCTTCCATGCACAGCTCCCGCTGCACTCTGTGAAAGTTTCTAAAAATAAAGGAAAGAAAGAAAAATAGTGCAGAAGTTGAAGGAGTTTTTGAGCAGATTTGTCCAGGCAGAAGCCCGGTCTGACTTTCAGGATAAAGCCGTTTACCTTCCGACATTTACCTTTATGCACGTTTGTGCATGGGAAGAAGCCATCTGTGTGTGAGATCGAGGCACCCTCATTTAAAAGGTGAATTCACCGCTGAAAATGTTGCCTCAATGCACCCCCTGCTCACAACTGCTCAGAACGCTCAGCTAGGTTATAAAGCAAACACCAAGACCTGTGGAAGCCCCCGATCTACAAAACCCCACAATCCTATGGTTTGAGCGAGGTTATTAATACACAAAGGAGAGATGTGAGTGCCCTTTATTTTGAATAACAACCAATAAAATTGAATTGGTCTTGGTATTGTGTGGATTGTCAGGAATGCTCTTTACCAATCCAAATTTGATTAGGATTTCCTCTGTATGTTTGTGCAGTTCTTCTGTGGTTTGTGAGATGCTGATGGGCAGCAAGCTTCCTTTATCTAATCCAAATAGTGATATTAAGCTAGATACGTATCTATCATTGTAACTGAGGAGGAAACTTGGCCTGGACTCTGCTCTGCTGGAAACAAATGATGGCTGAGAGTGCCGTAAGGGGCGGAAAAGTGGGGAGTGATTTGGTGGCACTTCTGCAGAGCCCACTGATGCCTGAGCAGCGATTGCTGCAAAGGGGAAGAAGAGTAACAGAGGGGAACGTGTAATTGCAAAACTTTGTGCCTTTCCATTGGAGATTGACTTTAGAACTGAGAAGATACTCCAGCTTGTGTGTTGTCTGGTCTGCCAAGAATCCTGTAAATAATTCTAGAGATTTTATTTTCCATTCTCCCAGCTAGCTGCAGTTCTGTTATGGGAGTTTCCTGCTGAAAGTGCTCTGAGAAATCCATTGCCCATTTTGCATTCCCTGATTTGTAGCTGTCTTTAGTTGTTCTCCGGGCTCTGTCCTGACACACTCATCCCGTTCCTATCCAGGTATTGGAAGCGCTTCATCCCTTCCGCGCCAACATTTCGTTACCCGGTGCAGTTGACTTCAGTACTTTGGTTTTTAGTGACTGACTGCTGTAATTGTATCTGTGTCTGTTTCCCAAACCACATAACTTTGAAATAATAGAGATTCAGATGTAAACCAGAATGATTATAAATAATTAGAAGGGAAGGTAGATTGGGCTACAGTATAAAATGAAACTAATTGTGTTCTGTGTAGTCGTGTTCTTTTTTTTTTTCTTTTGGTTTAATAAATCAAACTACAAATTTTCTTAATTGCCAAACAAAATGTTAGGCCAGCTTTAACCATTCCTGACAGTAAAACACAACATAAAACCTGCTGAGAGTTATATGTGGTATTTAATAAGAGACAGAGTAATGCAAGGGTTTTTATGGTTAAGTATGAATTCACACCCACAGCATTTGTTTCGCATTAGAAAAGGTTTGTAAATCAGATCAATATGCTTGGATATTGTGGTCCCTTAGTGGGATCTCTTATGTCATTTCTTTCATGATATTTGGTTATTGGAAATGCTGCCAAAGTGAGCTCCCTCCATCTATTTCCATTTTCTGAATGAAGCAATTTGTCCTTTGACATAAGAAAGATTGGGTTAGGAAACAAGTGGGGGATTGGATTGGACATGGTGCTACTCCCAACAATTTGAGGTCACTGGGCACTGATCTGGACAGTGGACAGAAGTCATCTGTTACGTCTGAGATACAGTGTGTGCACTGGGCCTTGGCTGGCGGGGGCCCCAGGGAAAGGTGGGATGTATTTGGGAAAATGCTTTTTGGAGGAAAAAAAAACAACGCAATAAGCATCATTTATTAAATTTGACAAGCAGTTTCTAAATATAACAACACTTTTCCCAAAGATCATTACTTGAAC
>CM074581.1:1275000-1277500 GCA_037305975.1 Chrysolophus pictus
TTTGTGCAAGAAATACAAGATCAGTGCTTTTCATAAGCAGTCTGTTTGTCACCATTTTTACACGGGTGTTGGAGTAGCACTGTGAAAAACGAATGGCAAAGAAAGCCACACTGTGGGGATCCGCCGGAACTGGGATGCAGGGCAGGGCAGGAGGGCGAGGAGGACCCACGGCCTTAGAAAACACCCAAATCAGAATTTACCAATCTGGGATCTGTGCTAAGGAAGGGAAGACGAAGTCTGGTTT
Organism: Chrysolophus pictus; assembly: GCA_037305975.1. Taxonomy (NCBI): domain Eukaryota; kingdom Metazoa; phylum Chordata; class Aves; order Galliformes; family Phasianidae; genus Chrysolophus; species Chrysolophus pictus. The sequence goes on from CM074581.1 coordinate 1,275,245, forward strand.
TGGGAACATCCATCTCACCACTTGTTCCACAAGTTCTCTGGGCTTATAGTAAATCTTGCTTGGTGTAGAACGAGGTTAAATTAAATATTCTTAAGCCTAATTATGAGGCATTTGAATAAAAGGCTGAATGGAAAGTGTTAAATAACTAGGAAAGAATTATTCAATCGAGAACTTGTTCTGCCTTTTCTAGCGTTTTGTCTTGTTTCTAACCCTCACTGGTTACTCCTGGCAACTAATTGGTTCTCATCCATAGCATCCAAATGTTGTGGAGGCCAGGCCATCTGAAAGAAATTATCCAATCTTTAACATCCAGAAGTTTACCGTTATATAATGATGGAGAAAACCACAAACCCCGCGGGACGGCAAATTTTAGAGATACTTTTAAAATGAAATTATCCAGCCAAACCTACAAGACAACTCTCTTGTACTTAAGACAATAACTGCAATCTGGAATTAATTTTTTTGTGATAGGGCAAATCCAATTTGCTTCTTTAACTGTTGATTAAGGAATCAGTTCTACAAGGCTGTCCCCCATAAGTATTTGCTGTTTATTTGTCTGTGGAAAGCTGCTGGAATCCCCTCCAACTGGGAGTGCTGGGTCAGACGTGGCCATAATGAAGAGCAGTCTGGCAGCATTCAGCTTCTCTGACTGGGCTTGTTTGTGTTGAAGGAATAGTTTGCTTTTTTAGCAGCAAGCTGAGCCTACCAAATCGCAGCTCATGATTCAGGCAGTGCAATTTAAGGCAAGGAGGTAGAAACCTGTCCTATTTACCCAGGGTGCCTTTCAGTGTACGGGGGGGGAAAACGCATACGTGCAATAAATAAATACTAATTAAATATGCCTTTAAATCAGGCAGAGCTGAATTTAATCTGAAAGCCCAAAGAATATTCCAGTCCAAAAAGCAAGCTTAATTTCACAAGCAAACACAGAACAACTCCCAGAACTACTGTGGAATACACTCCTCTTGGAAAACGGAGTGGTTGGACCCTCCGTTCCCCAAACTGAGGTTGGACTTGCAAGTGGGATGGACCTAAAATAAAAACACACGATGGGGGAACGCAGGCATTAAAGTATTGGAGCACATCATTAACATTTCTCAGATGCAGCTGCCTGTGCTGCAGCAGCCATGGCAGGAGCCGTGCGGCTCCATGGAGATTTCAGCTCTCTGTGCTGTAGCTCGCTCACTGCCAGAAGCTCTGGGTCATCTGTACACCAGCAAGTGACAGCCTGGGACGTGCATGATGTCACTCTGCACGCATGCGAGCCTGGTGTGCTTACGTACACACAGTTCCAGGACCAGATTTTGACGGGCAGAAAAATAAATGCAACTGTGAAAACAGTCATCTCCGTACTGCTCGTATGAATTTTTTAGTGCTAAGGGTACAGAAATGTGAGCAGTCAGCAGTTGTGCTTGACCAGAGCCCAGCAGAAGAGAGGAGGGATTGGGACATCATGCTCTCAATCACTGCTCTGTCTCATAACCTGCTGTTTTGCTTTTGTGCCTGCTGTTTTTCGGCAGTCCGGGAAGTGATCTAAGTGTGATTTCCACTGCCTTGCCGTGGGGCTGCGGGGCGGTTCCGAGCGGCTTCTCCCTGCTGTCCTTCCCGTGCAGGTCTGCTTCCTGGCATATGGAACCAGGGAAAGCAAAATTAATTACCTTGTGTCTTCAAACAGTTGGAGAGTCTCTCGTAAATGTGCAAACATGATCGAGGGACAGCCTCCTGCTCCTGTGCAGTGAGATGTATGATTCTCCTCAATCCCTCCTAAGTTTTTATTGGATTAAAGTATTCGGGGGTCACTTTCCTGGAAAGGGAGAGCAGGGTTTGGTTGCTGCAGGAGATGTGGACAGGGCTGGGGCAAGGACAGGTTGCCCAGGGTGGTGGAGTCCCCATCCCTGGAGGTGTTCAGACTCACATGTGGGCATGGTGGGCATGGTGGGGGATCTCAGAAGGCTTTTCCAGCCTGAATGGTTCTGTGATTCTATGACTCCGTGGCCTGGCGCAGGGATGCAGGAGGTCCCTCCTCTCCCACCAGCTGGCTGGGAGAAGAGGCTCCTCTCGCCCACGATAGAGGTGTCAATGTGGGTGTTACCATCTGCCATGTCAGCCCGTGGTACCCAGAGGAATTGAGATTGCATGCATCTTCACAAACTCTATCAGAACAGCTACACAATTTTATTCTATGTTAACATCGCTGTTGAAGGTGTTGCCTTTCGCATCCCCTCTCTCCTGGCTTTCCTTGCAGGTACTGTCCCT
>CM074581.1:1282500-1292500 GCA_037305975.1 Chrysolophus pictus
GAGTTTCCTTTTATTTTTTTTCCTTTCATTGAAAGGGAGAATTCTTATCCTGGATCTTATGCTTTCAGCAATCTCCCTTCCTCATTCTCATCCTTTCCTCCTTCGGCTTCAAAAGACCACAAAACCTTCACCTCCCTGTTGTTCTCACTGTAAGACCACCGTAGGCTCCATCCTGCCCATTGCATTAAATACAAATGGCTCCCCTTGCGTTCAGGCATTTACAATTTACAAATCTTATTTCATCTTACCAGGTGCAAGCCTCACTTCTTTGGGCTGTCAGCTGCACCAGCACTGCCAACCATCGCTGTTGGCTTGTGCATATTTTAAGGGCAGAATCTCACATTCTTCCTCATGTGTAAGATATGAAAATCCCTTCTCCTCGATGTAAACTGCAAAAACATTGATTTGCTTTCTTTCAGTTGTCTCCCCTTATTTGTCTCACTACGGTTATAGCAAGGTGCAGATCAATGCCTAAAGAATATGCTAAGAAAGAATACTGGCTTCCTCATTATTCCTGTGTTGTGAGAAAGGGTAGTTTGATCGGAAGCAGTGGCTGTGGACACGTGTTCTGGCATCAGATGGGTACATGCTCTGGTAGTGAATGGGAGGAGTAGTGCTGCATTGCTGCAGGATGGGAGCTCAGGCAGAGGGCTGCTTTGGAGAGAGGGAGGGACTGGGGTGCATTCTACTCCCTCCCCTGCATCCCTGTCCTCATCCACCCTCAGTGTGTCAGTGAGCCAAATACATGTTTAGATGTTTTAAGCCTTCATTGAGAGTCAACTTCCTTATCTTCCTCTAATTTCCCTACCATCACTGTATGTTATTATTTCCAGAACTGCTTCCATATCAGCTGCACATTCAGTTTTATTAAACAAGCACATGGTATGCATATCCATACCTGCCAATCTGTATACACTACTTTTTAATAGCTGCATGTATGTGTCGTTCTTACCATCTAAATAATTTTCCTACTGCAAAAAGCAGAACTTTCCTCATTTTTTAAGGAGCATTCAACATTCTCAACGAGAATTTCAGGCACTGTTTGGCACCAGTACAACCTACCTACTGCCCAGAACAGGAGTTCAGGCAAAGTCAAAACAGAAATTAAGAAATTGACGTCTTGATGCACCTTGGACTGCTTGCAGCAGCTTGCAGCAAATGCAGCAGAGCTCCTTATTTGTGCTCTGGATTTGTGCTGCTGGTGCTGTGCTGGTGACTGGCCACTGAGGGCTGGAACTGGGGCACCTCCCCAGTGTAGAATCAGTTCTAGTTATTTCTGAATTGTCATTAATTTTATTCTTTTCCTCATTTATTAATAGGCCTAGTTTCTCCCTCATCTTCTTATCACATAAACAATTACATTAAAAGAGTGTTCTTCAGGCTGTGAAGGCAAGCAATCAAAATAAACAACAAATGCTCTGATGGAGGTTGCTCTGCAAGCTTTGCATGGACTCCCCATGTTTGGGGGTCAGGATACTGGCTTGGTTTTATCAGCAGAAGCAGGGCTTCCTCCCTCAACCCCTGCCTCATGCAGTACTGAATAGCGCTGAATGCAGTACTGTTCAGTATTTTTTTCCTTTATTGTTCAGTGTGTGGTCCCTTACACCCAAGTTCTTAAAGCCTACTCAAGTCTGGCCTCAAAAAAAAAAGAAGTCCAAACTTCCCTCATGATCTGTCTATCTCACTGAGCTCCTCACTGCTGTGAGGGCTGCAACAGTGATTTCCTTCTCTGATGTCCTTCCCACATGACATTCATTATGCTTTACAAAAGTGAAACTGAAGCAGGGAGAAATCACAGAATCACCAAGGTTAGAAAAGACCTCCCAGATCATCCATCCAGCTACCACCAAAACTTCCCATTAAACCATGTTCCTAAATCTGTCTGTGTGTTCCTTGAACACCTCCAGGGTCAGTGACTCCACCCCTCCCTGTGCAGCCCCTTCCAGTGCCTGACAGGTCTTGGAGAAGCAGTATTTCCTAATGTCCACCCCGAACCTCCCCTGGCGCAACTCAAGGCCATTCCCACTATTTCTATCAGTAGTTATACAGGAGAGGAGCTAAGCAGCTAAGTATGTCTGTAAGTGTACCTGTAAACGATGCACAGGAGATGCCTGGGGTCCCATTCTTCAGAGCGTGTCAGTCTGCAGCACATGACGTGTCCTAAATGCAGCTGCCATTGACTTCACTTGGAGCAAGATGCACAAACCACAGACTGGGGTGGCAAATGAGGTGCTAAACCATGAGTCAAGCAGAATTATTATTAATATTACCTACAAAAAGTTTGGCTTGAGTAGACCTGAATAGATGTACATTCAAAAGTATTATTGAAGGAGTAGTTAATTACCATAACCATTTTTCTTTGGAGATCCTAACTTCTCCTTTTCCCAGTTTTTAACATTATCAACAAGCTATTAAGGGGGCTGATTTAAAAAAAAAAAAACAACAACAACAAAAAAAAACAAATTAATCATTCATTTCTACTATAAGAGGAATGGTCTGGTAAAAAATGTCATTTTGTGATCGCAGAGTATCTAACGCCAGATGGTGATGGTGTAAAATAAGGTCCTTTATGCATCTTTCAGCTTTCCTACCAAAAACTTGGATTTGATTTTCCTATGCCTGTGAGACATCAGCCTTGAAACATTTAAACCCACTGTAGAGACCGTATCAAATTCAGCTGTGGACCGCTACTAAAGAAAAGGATCCTAAAATTTACCAAACATTTGTTCGCGGCAGAGGAGTGATAAGGGTGTGAAATGTTGCAGCCTATCTAAATCACAGAGCAGGAAGCCTAGAGGGAACGCACACTCCTGCTCTTACTCCCAGAGAAGCTCTCTCTGCTAATTAATTAACTTCTCCCTAGTCGAGAGCCTGTTGAAGAAAAACTGCTCTGACCCCTTGTTCTTCAGTCTGAGTGTTTGGGAGAGGTGGGAAGGAATGCACTGCAAGTAGACACCCTATAGGGAAGGGTCAACACTGAAAATAATTGTTTTTCACAAAGTAGGAAAGGAAGGAGAGAAAATTACCCTGGGCTTAGGCAATAGCATAATGGACACAGATAGTTGAAGGAGGGGGGATGAGAAGAAGCAAAGAGGGAACAATGTTATATTGAGTGAGGAGAAAACTGGAAGGGGAGCAAGAAATGATAACTAGGAGTGCATCCTATCAGAAGGTCCCAGGCCGAAGGGATCTTGTTCTGCTAAGCACCCTGCTCCAAAGAGAAGGTGACACCAATGTCATAAAATGGCAACGGACAGGCTGGAAAGGAAAGGAGAGGGTCCCAAATATTCAGAGGTAACCAGGAAACCATGGATTCTAAAAGAGAAGGGGGAAAATAAACGCTAAGAAGTTGCTGAAGTTATTAAAAGATAAGATTTATAGGCAAGTTCATTTCAGCTGGTTGGCTATCCAATCAACTACTGTTGCTAATTGGATTAGTTGCCAAAATAAGCTAAGAATAGAACCTTTCTTTTTCTTCTCGTTAATGCTTTCCAGGGAAAAAGTCCTTGCGGGCAAAAATTAAATCTTTATTTCGAGCAACATAAAATTATCCACTATAAAAACGAAGAATCTTAACACTTAGCTGTACCTCTTCTTCTGCAGATGTTACAGTGGTTAACAGTCTTCTGCAATTACAGTGTGCTGCGAAATGGAACATTCTTGTTCTCCTCCAAATCAAGTGGTTTGTGGCAGATGCCTACTATTGTTCCTCTTTATTTTGTCATTTTTTCTTGTCCTTTCTCGAAGAATTTCATTGCTACATTTTCCGCAGTTGACTTACAGCTTTCTGGCAATATAAATACTTCTGACATAATGGAACAACCCTGGAGAAAGCCTTAGGTAATTTCAGAGTGCCCCTTAATATGGAGAACCCTGAGCATCCTCCTATTAAGTTTTTTTCCTAAAGCCAGTGCAACTGTTTACAAAACAGTGCTCTGAGAAGGAAATCTATTTCTTTCATTCCTTTACAAAAATCCATCTCCATAATAACCTGTAAATAAGTTACATATATAATGCACGCCTTGTGCTGTCGTCTTCTGCCCTATGAAACAACAGATCCATTGAAATGAGTAATATCATGATTTCTATTACTTACATTTTAGTATTATTTTATTCTTTGCATTAATACATCGTTTCAAACCAACATAGGCTACTCTTTCTTGAGGGCCATACGGTGTGATGCCCACCAGCCCTTGGTTTCTGACTCACAATAACAGGTTTTTTTTGGGAAGATCTGCTCTTCAGCTAGTATTAGCTTCTGTGTCTAAACACGATTGATTACTCTAGGCTCTCTCATTAAGTTTTAGCTTCAGATTTTTTCTTCAACAAAAAGAGACTCTAATTTAGGAGAGGAGATGCTCTTCATAAGTCTTTTATACAACTTCAGCACAGATGGAGGGCAAAATCCTCAATCTGAAAAAGGGTGAGACAAAACCAGTTGAGGAGGTTGTATGCAATTCCCTCTGAAGGGCAAAAATGTGATGCAATTGGCAAGGAGTGAGGGTAGCAGTGAAGGCAGCATGTCAGCAACTACGGTATATGACTTCAGAGTGGGGAATCTTACATCCACTTTGGGTTTTGGCTGCTCACCCAGCTGCCAAATGGTTGAGTTCATTGCAAACACAGCCTGAGCTGCTGGCTGCACATTGTTCAAAGCAAAACAACGGTGAGGACAGGCTCTGAGCTCATGGATCACAGTCCCTGCTTCATGCAGTCATCCTTGTGTCCACCAGAGAAGCTCAATTTGCTGTAGCTTCAATTTTAAAAGTCTGCAAATTGCTTTGCATGAGCTAAAGCTTATTCTCTCCTTTTCACTCTCTGTACTTTAACTGAACTCCCTGGATAGGGTTGTTCTGTTGAAGGTGACAAACTCATGGGGGTGCCTCAGAGTGACAGCCTGCTACTACCTGTGGAAATGATGGCTTGAAAACCAGAGTAATTTAAAGTAACGTGCTCTCTTTGCAGTCTTTTGTAGAGGACTAAATTAACCCTTCTTTTGTCCACTGTGGTGTAAAGCCCTGTTCCACTAGCAAGAATTGCTGTTTTCATCAGTGGGTGGTGGTAATGCTGAGCACTATGTAAAAAAAATGCATGCAGTTGATACATAGGTTTCACACATTGTCCATCCATTTACATCAAAGCAAAACAAGGTTTTCTATGCTGAGACCACAGAGCTCACTGCAAAGAGTATCTTTCCAAAGAAGCCTCCTTTAAGATTAGGCCAAGACTTAATTCTAATTAAGAAAAGTCATCACTGGGTGATAAGTTTGGACCTTTTTTCATGCCTGGTGTAAAAACAGAATCCAAACACTACTCATGTAGAAATGAGCGTGGCCGTGTCAGCCCCAGCACGCAGGCATCCTATTGGTAGCATTGAGAAGCAGCAACTATCCTATTCATCTCAGCACTGAGAATCTAAAGTTGCAAATTAGTTCTCATCCCTGTCATCAAACCGTTATCGGCTTCTCCGCTGCTGAGTCACATAGATATCAAGATACTTCTATCTATCCCAGGAATCCTGCCTCACACTGAGTGCCAGCTTTCCCACCTGTTACTTACTTAGCTATGGACTTACCCATCTGTTACACGGGGTCTTACAAATACATTTGAGCACTTTTAATTTGGTACTCTCACCACAGCAGAACTTTTATGGACAATGCAGATTTTCATATCAAGTTAATCAATAGGAAAAAATATATTGTATTTGATTTTGTTTAATATGCTTGATATCGACACAGAGACACTACAATTACCCTAAAAACCTTATGGTAAAGCACTCTGAGTCTCAGCTCTAGCTAGTACAACAAACATCACTGCTCGTGCCCAAATAAAAACATACAGAGAAACAGCAGCTGAATTTTTGCAGGTTGTAATTGAAATCACGTGTCCCATATCAGTTATCCAAAGCACAGCTCATCAAATAAAACATCCAAGTAGCCACCTTGCCTGGATGTTAAACGCTTACCTTCAGGAAGGAGCAACCATCAAACATCTGTTGGGTTGCACTTATCTCAGGGCTGGGACAAGTGGGTGCTCAGCAGTATTTTCTGATGAGGGAGGCTGCCCTGTAAATACTCAGGATAACCCAGAAGACTCAGAAACCAGCTGAGGTGCATTTGCAGCTAAATATGATCCAGCTGTGTGGAACAAGACTTATTATCAGAAAAGTTTGGGGAGATACCCAGAATGTCATGCAGTTCTACTAATATTAGCTTTAGCAACTCACAATTATAATGACTAATTGGAGCCATCACTCATTGCTATTGAGTTCCCAGGTGAAAACTATGGACCAGAACCTCCATTAGCATAAATTAGCATTGGAAAGTCAATTAAGTTACACTGATTTTACACTAGTTTTACTGTCTTTCACAAGGCTGAGAGGAAAAAAGCTCAATTTCTGACTTCAATTATCTTTTCTTTTTTTTTTCCTCCCAAGCAAATTGTTGCATTTTAAAAACGCATCTCTATAAGCATACCTAACTTCAGACAAAAAACAATACTGATGTTAATGTGCCAGGCAAGACAGCTCTGCTTACCTGCTATCTTGGGCGCAATCTGTGACTTCCCAGGTGGCTCCAGGGGGCTGAGTGGGCACTGCTTTTCTCAGGGAAGGATGCAGAGTGGATGAGAGGTTTTCAGTGACAGGGTGCTTTAGAGGAACAGATACCCATTCCTATCAAGTGTGCAGAAAAGCTTTTTTCCCTGTCTTTTGGGTGTGTAAGGAAGTGAAAAAGGAAAATACAAAAGAAAAGAGTAAAAATATGCAATGTGAAGATATGAGCTGCTTTCAGGAAAGCAGAAGAATGTCACTAGTTGTGCTGTCTTTATAATCTGGTGTACCTAAAAGGTTAGCTCTGAACCAACGATGTTCTCCAGTAACATAAATCTTTGGAAATCTGGTAAAATGGCACCAAAAAAGTCTGTGGGTTGATAGATGGCATAGATGTCAAACAAATGCTCTAAACGTTTCACCCTAACTTAAAGTTATTGGAGGCATTCAAGAGAGTATTCCTGAAAAGAACGGAGCCCCCTGCAAAACATCAGTGGTTTGTCAGCCCTCATTCAACAGAACTGTACAAGTGGATAAGATCATATGAGCTATATGACAGTGAAAATAAAAAATCAATGGATGATAGCCTAACAAATCCAAGAGCTTTGAGATTTTTTGTTCCATATGGCACGCAGGTACTGGTTGTGCTTCCATTTAAAAACTAAAAAAAAAAAAAAAAAAAGCCAAACCCAAAACTCACACCAGTTGTGGGTTTTAGGTTTGTTGTTAAAGATTATCTCCCATCTGCAGAGATAGATCAGTGTCAGGCTGGCCTCGTGCCACTGGAGGGACTGAACAAGAGAAGAAGCCTGAGGTCTGCTGAGTGGAGTGCAAGTGTATTTGACGTAATGAGAAATTCCCCTAAGCATAATTTTTCATTTACAGTGGCACCAGTGTATCTGACCTGGTCCACCAAGAAATGCTTATGCCAATTTTCAGGCAGAAGTCATGAGCTGATTTTTTTTTTTATCAGCTCGACCCTGTTTTTATGGCTCGCCGTATCACCACAAATATTTCAGTTTAACGGGAGGACTTCAGACGACAGGAGGAGAGGTGTCAGCACAGAGCTGCCATTTGGTCGCGCTCGTTATTGCTCCCAGCCTCATTAGGGCAGGCTGGTGCCCCCGGAGCCCACAGCACGACTGACTCACCCACCACATCCCCCCGAATCCTCCTGCAGCCCAGGGTGCCGTGTGCTCCTGAGATGCTCCTTCAAAACCCAACTCTTATATTTTTGTCTTTGGCTTTCCACTCACCACCACTGTGCATAGCCACAGCCTCAGCCCTGCCTGTGGTGTTTGTGCCATGGCAGCTCTATGTGCCAGGGCCTGATCCTTCTCCCAGCCCTATGCTTGGCCCTGGGTCCAAAGCCAGCCCTGGTGCCCCTGTGCTCTGCAGCCATCTGGGGGCACAGGGTCACTGTGGGATGCAGCTCTCCCCAGCTGCACATATAGAGATTAGGGCCACATGATTCTGTTTGGTAATTCTATCTGCTGTCATAGCTCATTTTAGCATCCCTCCAAACTCTTGGCTTCCAGTGGGAAATGTTCCAAATGGATTTGCTACCTCCACCAATAAGAACTAGGTAGCAAATCCTGCAGTGAAATATTCAGGATTCAAGTACTTTCTGAGGCCTGACCACTTAGCTGTCTTTCTACGTGCTTTCACTTGAATGAATGTGGAACTTCCACATCCTCCAGCTGTTTTCAGCCAACGGATCTGACTGCTATCAAGAATCATGCAGGGGAAAAATCATAGAATCATATCATAGAATCATATCATAGAATGATAGAATGGCCCGGATTGCAAAGGCCCACAGTGCCCATCGAGTTCCAACCCCCTGCTATGTGCAGGGTTGCCAACCACCCGACCAGGCTGCCCAGAGCCACATCCAGCCTGGAAATGTTTTTAATCAGTTTTTCATATTTGCTACCTTTTGCTTTATTTCAGTTTGCATGCTATAGTATTTAGCACTGCTAAGAGCTGTAGAGGTATGCTTTGTATGGGAGAGGATCTGCCAATGCAGCGGTGTTGCACAGCTCTTTGTAGCCGGGGCGATGGCATCCATTGGCTCTTTGGACATACAGAATCCCCGGCCCGCAGCCATTGGATGTGGTGAAGGTGGATGTCTCTGCTTAGGAGAGTTTCCCAATGTACTTCAGCCAGAGTGGGAGAAGCCTGCTGTGGGTGATGTCAGCAAGGACAGATGCTCAGCGGTGTCCTTCAGGCTGGGTGAGAATGAGGTGGACCCTTCAAGGAAGGTGCGAGGGGCCTGGGATGAGTGATGTCTGCATGGTGCCAGGGCCCTCCCACAGCCCCTGAGCTCTGCACGGGGCCTTGAACCCTATTGCTGCCATCCCGTACCGCCGTGTGCAGGGTGAGTGGGGAAATGCTTCCGAGCTGAGCGGTAAAAAAAAAAAAAATAAAAGCCAAAACAGAGCCCATAGATGGTAATGGCAATGTTTTGTTATCTTTATGTTGTTTTCTTTGCATGCTTGTTAAAAAGTGGAGTCAGAGTGTCTGAGACAGAGCCCTAACAAGTTCCTTCTAATCAGCCCCGGAATGCTTCTGTCAGGCACAAGAAAAATGCTCAGCTTGAACAAAGCTGCATTTTTCCCCCAAGAAACACATTTGTTTAAAGATTGGCCTGTCAATTTGTGAATCAACATTTCGGCTTTTTGCTCAGACATCATGCTTTTGCTTTTTTTCCCCCAAGAAGGGGAAATAATACAAAGCTGCTATTTGTTGTTTGAAGGAAGTAAACTTCATCAGGTCGACTTAGATGTGTGCTTCAAATGTCACTCAGTACAGCTTTCTTGTAATGAAACGCTGCATACAGATTTCTTCCTTTAGGCTCAAGGGGATTAGACCCAGCAAAAGAAAAATTCAGTCTTCCTTGCTGTGGTGCATCAGAGTGAGAAGTTTAAAATCCACAATTTATTCAAATATTGATATTTCTACTTGTCAGAAGAGAGGTGCCTTGAAATTTCCACTGAGCACTGTTGTCAGAAGAATTGCAAGAAATGTGTCAGATAATTCATAAACGGAGTTCACTACTGTGAAATCAGTTGGGAACAGCAAAAAAAAAAAAAAAAAAAAAAAAAAAAATTCTTGTCGATGTAGAATAGGGGCAATATAACAGAAAATAGCACTCACTTTTCCATCATGTCAAGCAAATGCTCAATTTGGGCCAGGTATTTTTTTAAGCAGCCTGCTGCTTCTGGAGAGCCCCCAGTGCAGGAAGAGCGGTGGGAGCCGCGCTGCAGCACTGCCCTGCTGTCCTGCCCGCATCTGGTTTGCATTACGGCCTTAAAAAGCTGTGAACGACTGGGGTAATGATGTAAAGCACCAGTGTAAATTCCAAACTGTTGATAGCAGGGAGTGAAGCTTAAGAAATTTTCTTCGTATTTTTTAACCCCCGCCATGTGTTGAAGTCATCTATTCCTTCCC
>CM074581.1:1297500-1302500 GCA_037305975.1 Chrysolophus pictus
TGTTGCTGCCTAAATCCAATGGCGATGGGTTCGGTGGACGAGGGCAGGGCTGGAGAGAAATGCTCGGAGCTCATAAGTACAGTCCAGTGTGTGCTCCTGAGAAAGTAGGCCAGGAATTTAAAAATTACACCGTTCCAATTTAACTGTTCTGTAGGAAGAACGTAAGCAGCAGGATATCGTGGCCTGACGGAGCTCAGCAGCACCGCCACCTCCCCGTGTCCATGACCCATCTCCAGGGCCCCTCTGGGGATTCCATTCAAACACTGCCAGGACAAACGCATGGCTCTGGCCCTATAGTTCAAAGTGATTTTTGTCACAGATCAGCATTCTTTCTGAAATGAGACGGGAAACAACTGATCCAAAAAGTATGGATAAAATGAAGTGGTTTGATGGTTTGCTGCGGACAACATGGGGGTCAGCCAACTTCTGTTCTGGAATTAGTGTTGTGGTCAGCACCGCGCCTTTGGAGGATGAGGTCTGTGCTGTCTGGAGTGTGTAAAGCAGTGCATTCCATGCCGTTTAATACATGCAAATAAAGCGTCAATGCTGAAGTGATGATAAGCTACTCATGGCCAACTGGAGCTTCTTCTTGGGCTCTGTGCAGTGATCTGCTTTCAGACAGCGGTGGTTGCAGGCTTTATAATAGCTGTCAGTGGCAGTGCGAGCAGCACAAGGAGTAATACTGTGATTATCTTTTAATTATTTGCCCCACTGTAGTGTGTGTTGTTGGGATAGAAGGAGACGTCAATGCCGAACGCACCAAGTCTCCCTGTGGATGGATGTGCTAACATTTGTATCTTCTACCTGAAGGAAGAAGCCTTTCCCAGCGTATTTCTCACAACTAAGAAATTAAAAAAAAAAAAAAAACAGATTAAACTGTGTTGAAGTGTCAGATCTGATGGCAAATGTTAGTTGCTCATTAGTGCCCACTACCTCCTTCTATTAAAAATGATGAGTTAGATACAGCCGGCAAAATCAGCACTTGTGTTTTGAAGTACTTCATTTGAATTTCTCAAGTTTTTATTTAACTTCAAAAAGATAACTTCTTAAAAGACACGGGGATACTCAAAGGTAGAGAAGACCAGATGAATCAGGCTAAGTATCCTCTGACATTGTAGATCTACCAACAGGGCTAGATCAGACAATGAAGCCGGATGTTTTATGCTAGGAGGAAAGCCAAGAGTGAGCTGAGATGCTGGGTCTGTGTTTATTCCTATCCGGCACTGGGTTGCAGGAAGTGAGGGCAAAGGGTCTGCCCTCTCCTCGGTGCCATCCGGCTGCATGACCCCCTTCTGAGCCTCATCCCACATGGGAGCACGGCACCATGGGCTGAAGCTAGGGAGCGGAGGCACAAAAAAGAAACACTAGAAGCTGTGAAAGAAGAATAATGTAATTCTGTCTCTAAACTCACATGTTATAGACATATTGTGCCACTTGCTGGAGCTGAAATCAGCATTCCGAGTCTTAATTTTATTCTGCTTTTAGCAAATAGTTTTTGAAACCACTGACATTGCTAGTCTCTTATGGCTAAATTATGTGTTCGGAGTTAGCTGGAGTATAGATTTAGCCCTGCTGCTGTTGCACAGAGTCCATTGTAAGATAATTTGTCCCACTCAATTAGACTAAGTTGTCATGGGAGAAGTGCTGGGCTTCCACAGGCAGTGCTCCTGTGTCAGCACTCAGGGTGGGCTGGAGCCCACTGGGGTGGAGGCTCCTGGAACATTCTTCTGTGCCATGGAGAGGGTTTCTCTGGCTCTAGGTGGTCACATTTCCGTCATTCTATATCGAGAGCAGGAAATTACACCAAGGGATGTATTAAAGAACGCTAAGGTGGAAAATTTGCACGCTGACCACTGAGGATTTGTCAGTTGTCTGTTGAAACTTCAATTTTACCTTCTTTATGGACACATGGACACAAAATCTGTCAGCGTCTTCATCTGCATGATGGCTGCTCTTGGATGTGGCTCTTGATAGAGCTGGAACCCACTGCACCTTTGGTTTCTCACTGAGGTCAGACAACATCTCGTGTTTGAGGCAGGAAGGTGTTAGTCCTGTCGTTGGGTCCTGCTGACCCAAGGAATTAAGTCTCAGCTACAGTTTGGACGTCTGTTTCTGTCACATAGTTTCTGTGTCATACTGAAAAAGTCATGTCCAGTTTTTCAGCGCTGCAGCATCTTTCTCTGCCTGGTTCACTGCTTCAGACACCTGGAGCTTTATTTTAGGTGTGCTGAGTGCTCACTGCATCTGACACAGCAGGGCAGTGGGCTGTGCTATGAAAAGCTGAGAACGCTTCTGGCCGTGCAGAGTAACTGGGAGGTAGGGCAAAGGAAAACCTTGGAAAATACAAAACATGGCCTAAATAGGGCCTTAGGGACATTGTGTAGGGGTATAGAAGTTACTGCTGGTAGGTGAAGCCAGTGGTGATGGAGTGCATCTCTCCCATACCCATCCCACCCGTGTTGGTCTCTCTGTGCTCTGCTCTCACTAAAGATAGTAATTCAGTGGTAATTTCACTGCACAGAGGGGCCGGGCTGTTAACATCAGAACTCGTAAGTGTGGTGGGGAAGTGTCTGCAAAGAGGTTGATAAGACACTGACTTAATAAACGACAAGGTTAGGAAGATGTGCCCTGTGGATGTCACGGTGCTATGTATTTTTCAGGGAATATAAAACACAAATGAGGTAATGTTAATCATCATTCTCCATCCTGTATGCTGAGCAGAAGAGAGATTTTACATATAAGAAAGTGATAAAATACAATTGTGTAATTTAATACTTCTAAATCAATACGATGAAAAGATCGCACCAGCATTTGTTAACTGGTGGGTAGCTGACGGTGGACGTTTATTTAATGTAAAGCTCATCTTTAATTTGCAGATATACATTAGTGAAAGGAATAATGAAGAACTTCTATTTATTCTGGGACATTTACAAATTGATGCACCGCTCCATTTCAAATGAGAATGCAAATCAATGACTTTATCCCCTAACCACTGTAATCATAATTTGCCAGTTGTTTAGTTGGAGGAAGTTTTCAAATTAAAAAAAGATCATAATCATTATACCAACAACAAGGCTGATTAATTAATTAGTATTTACTGATACGTTTAGATGTACCGACTTCCAAAGTGTCCAACGCAAAGCAAAATTACGTTGCTGTTTTTGTGTTTATGGTAATTTGTCAAGCCTATATGCAGTAATGGATTGACTCGTATAACGAAGGCTATAATTGCAGCTGTTAGGTGGGCTTCTTTATCTCAGCCTGTCCGAGTCCCCATTCCTGCATGATTTCTTGCTGTGCCGAAGCCATGTGTGTCTTGTTTTGTTTTAATACATTACTGACCCAGGGTCTCAGGTTACTGGGGTTCCTGTCATACATTTAGTTCCACTCTCATAAAGCATTGCACAAAAAATGCTGTAACAAGGTAACAATCATTGCTCAATATACTAAGTATAAATGTCAGAGTGTAAAACTTGACTGTGGGAGAACAGTGTAGGGGGAGATAATAATTGAAAATAGGACACTACGAGGTGTAACAGCAAGGCTGAGTTATAAGGGCTCCTCTGGCACCATGCAGTGTGTCTGCTGTGTCCCACTCATCATTAAAGGCTTGCAATTAACCATCTCGTTACTGCATGTATTACTCCGCATCGGTACGCTTGGTTTCTGTGCCCAGAGATGTCCTTGCAGATCTCACCCCATCACTTTCCCCTCCACAAATCTGAGATGAGCACTGGCATCATCACGCCGTGCCATGGGAAACTGATGGTGCTGTTGTGCTGCATAGAAAACGTCATAGAAGGAAGCATTTGTTTAATGGTTGGTACTTGGAGAGTGTCCCCTCCTTCGGTAATCCTACCTGTGTCCTGATGCGCCGCTTTTAGCGGTGTCAAAGCGTGACAACAGATGTTTCAGAAACTTAATCTCTGATTACTTGAATAATTGAAGAAGCTAACAGGTTGTTCACTTAATAGGGATCACTTATACAGGATTTTTTTAATAACTTGCTGGAAGGGGCAAAAACTACTCTTGGCTAATATGAGGCATATTTTGCATTTATTATGGGAAAATTTTTTCAGGTAGGAGGTGAGGAGACAATTTGGGAATTTTCGTTAGCTGAAAAACTGCATATTAAACATGAATTGTGATTTTCCATCTGGCCCTACTGGTTAGGAAGCTGCAGTTGGGCATGATCTTCACTGTCAATCAACAGTCCCCAACTGCGAGATGCAAACCTCATGACAGAGCCCACCCCAACTCATTAAACCAAAGCAAACTGTATGAAGTGCGCCGCTGTGTGATTTTAATATTTGGTGCATGTGACAGGATCATTTTAGTGATTTGCAGGATTTATCTCCTCTTAAAAGTACTGCCTAAGGCTACTCTAATTGGTAGGAAAGCAAATTCCCCCTTCTCCTCCTGTCACTCTTTGTTTTATTTACTGAGAACTGCCGAAACCTATTTACACAATAATGAGGATAAATCACCGTGATGCTTTCAACACAAAGAGAAATGTTGCGTGAGTTGAAAGCCGTACAATTAAAACTAAATTCAAAATATTTCTGAAGTAGGGCCTACAGTTAGTGATAGTGAAATAAAATTAAGACAAACGATGCGAGCGTTCGCGGCAACGTGTTCAGATAGACAGTTAAAATCAGAATTCTTGTGGCATCTTTTATGACGGACAATTTCATTGAAGATTGCAATTAAGTAAATGGATGTAAGTTGCTCACAATGGCCCAGATGTTCCCTCCGGATACATCTCAGCTATTTGAGTTCCCTCATGGGTGTGGAGCGTGGCTTTTCTGGCAGTGCCATGGAACCTCTCCACCTCTGACCCGTTGCGTAGGACAGGAATGTGGCGTGAACAGGGATGGGCTGCACTCCAGGTACGCGCATCCCACAGAAGTGCCTTGCACAAGGGGACGTCCTGGGGCCAGGAGATGCCTTGGCTGTGTCTGTAGCGTGGCTGATGGGCCTGCTGTTGGGGCCTGACCCTG
>CM074581.1:1325000-1332500 GCA_037305975.1 Chrysolophus pictus
ATTGTGAGCTAAGTGTATAGGTGAGGTGAGTTAATAAAAGATGTAAATTTTATCTTAAAATAGTGAAGTCTTGTGGTAGGCAATACATTTTAATTAAGGTGGTAGCAGTCCTTTTCTAGCCATGTGAAAAAATTGGAGGAGAGGAGCATCACAAAGACTGCATTTTTTTTCCATATCAGGAAACAGATTTAGGAACAGATTGGTATGCCTAGGAAGACTATTCTGCAAGCCCGTGTTTATTGCAAAGACAACACTTGTGGATGCAATACAAAGTGTAGCATGGAGAGGTAAATCTAGAAGGCTTGCCTTTCTATTATAGAAACCGAGTTTGAGACGCAGCCAAACTGAGCTCAAATCCAGCTGCTGACTTCTCAGTGTGCGGCAGAGCTCCTGTTTCGAGTCTGCAGGCTTTGCTGAGGACAGTACCTGCTCTCTTCTGCAGGGATCATCCATTCCTGATTCTTGTTGGTCAGATGAGAAGAAAAATCAAGTCAGTTTTCTCTGCCTGGACAGCGTGAGAAATGCTCTGCCTGGGAACGTGATTTTTGACTTATGTTGTCTTCCTCTGAAAATCTTGTCTCAGTACCACCTGCGCTCCACAGATTTGCTGAAAACATGGATTGCAAAGAACAAAAAGGTCTTGGCATCAAGGGATCCACAGAGCTGGGATGTGAATGCTGCTTGTGTTCACCCCAGTGTTGTGGCTCCAATGCTTAGCTCAGTGCTCAGGTTCTTCGTGGCAAAAGCATCTAATTCCACCAAGTGTGTTTTGTTTTTCAACAAATAATTGAACAAATATGGGTTCCAGGTAATGTTTAGTGAAGGAGTGCTTTGTGACCCTTTTTGGACCGGATGTGAGCTCTCTGTGTAGAAACAATTCATCTTGAATGCTTCAAGTTAAGAAAAAAATCCACTAGGAATAATACTTAGCATTCTCCATGCACAGTTCATTTAAGAATTTCAGAGCGATTCACAAACATTAGTTCAGAAAGCTTCACAACACCCATCTGAGATCAGAAAAAAAGCTGAGGTGTTTCTTGTCAGCATGGCTGTGGCACTGGGAGCATTGAGGCCGAAGGCTCTCATAATGTGTGGCTGGCACAAGGTAGGGCAGACTCAGCATCAGGGCTGCTTCATAACAGGTGTGGGAGAAAGACCAGAGATGGAACAGAAGTGCTGTTGTGCTTAGGCAGTTCTCAGTTGGTGAATCGGTCTCTGGAACTCTCAAACTTTAAAAAATAATAAACAACCCAAGGCAGATAAAATTAGAATGAAAATGTGGCTAACACAAATGAAGTTTTATGGGAAGTTTGAAACTCTTGGTGGCATTCAGGCAATGGTGTGCAGAAAACCTGAGTTCAAGGGAACCTCCAAGAGAGGAGATTCTGTCAGCCACAATGGAACTCCAGCTCTCATTCAGCTAAACAGCTGGAAACTGCAGATTTTGGGATAGCTGAATTGACAGCGCTGACTTATCTATGTTCAATAGAAGTAAAACTAGTCATCTCCCTTGTCTGTTAGATATGGAGATCATACCTTCAGCATTAGTACCCCATGTTGACATTAGGGTCCTTTTCAGGGTTTAACTTAAAAAGAAGAGCATGATTGTAGGCACCAGTTTGTAGTATGGGGCAGTCATTTGTGATGTTCCTGTCCAGATACCCCAAAGTTTTGCAAGACAGTGTGGTGTGGCACAACTGTTACGAGATTTCTTCTCAACTCCAATAGGGCCGTACTGGGTACTGATGAAGGAAAGAATTTCTTGGCATACCTCCTGCCAGGAATATTATTTGCACATGAAAATTTCTGCAAAGTGTTTATAGCTAAGATAGTCATTTGTACAGATTGGTGTGAATAAGTAATAATGGCTCATAGACTAAATATAAAAGCTCTGCCAAACCTTGCTATTCAAAATAAATAAAGGTGGACAGCACAAATTAATGGGGTGGTGCCTCTGAGAAACTCTGAATAAGGAGTCCTGAGTCTTGCTTGTTACTTGATGCCAATCGTGAGCCCAAAACCAAAACCTTTAGTACTTTTAAATAATTATTATATATGAAATCAGAACTCCATGAAAAGAGAAGAGGAGGTGCTAGGCTGTGGACATCCTCTGGTGTCAGGAGAGGAATTAGAGACTTCCCGCAATGTGGCTCAGCCCACTTGCAGGCCTTAGCATGGATACAAAATTGTTGCTTTCTTTTCAAAGCGATTTCTGAGAGTGAGGAGTAAAGGAATGAGAGTGGAACCACCACCCCACAG
This sequence comes from Chrysolophus pictus, assembly GCA_037305975.1. Classification (NCBI taxonomy): domain Eukaryota; kingdom Metazoa; phylum Chordata; class Aves; order Galliformes; family Phasianidae; genus Chrysolophus; species Chrysolophus pictus. Next base: position 1,327,260 of record CM074581.1, read on the forward strand.
CACGTACTCAGCAGCCTGTGCAGGAGTGCAGCGGGTCTGCACCCTTTCATGCTTTTCCCATTCTCATAAGTGCTTGCTGTGTTCCCGCGAGGCAGTATTGCTACAGAATGGTTTGCTGGGAGATGCCTCAGTGGTACAGTTTAGTCCTAAATAATTGCTAATTGCCTCACAGCAAAAAATCAGCTGGATTTCTGTGCACAGGTAGAGTTACTTTTTACAGCTAAAGGCTGGCACAGCTTGGAGAGGTCGTAAAACAGGGTCTAATCCTCCACATTCCCTACCTTTAAAAAAAAACATGACTCAAACAGGGCCTTTCTTCGGGCCAGATCCATGGCTGAGCCTGACTGGAGTCAGCAGGATTGGACCAAGTCCCTTTGCATAGCTAGGGCTGCCAAGCTAGAGGCAAAGCCAAGAGATTTTTGGAAGACCGATCCTTCGCTACCTTAGAATTTTTTGGGATAGAGGTCATTACTGCTAATGTCAGTTGTGAAAAAACAAAAAACATTGAAAAAAATAGAAACAAATTTTCATCTGATGTTAGTCATTGCCTTTGAAGTCAATGAATCATTGAAATCAACTTTCCCACACCAAGCTAAAACATGGCCCGGAGTCAATGTATTTGTAGTTGTTGAAAAATTAAAAATATGAATTTGCCTTTCCCTGGCAATAATGTTCTGTTTATGACAGAGGTCTTACCGTTTAAAATACATACATTAATAAGAAAGTAATAGTTTACTAGCAGTATTCTTTTGTGTGTAACTGTCATAAGATTGTATTAAACTTTTGAAAATTGGATTTGCAGTTTGATGAAACTAATAGATTTCAATTTTGTGTTTTCATAGATTCTTTCTAAAGTTTTTCCTCAAGTGCAATCAGAACTGTTTGAAGAATGCAGGCAACCCACGAGACATGCGAAGATTCCAGGTACAGATATCTCCTACAAATACCATATAGGATTTACTCGAAATTTCAAACTTCTTGAACTTTTGTTTAATGAAAATCTAGTGTCAGTCTCCTACTTAGTGTAGTTTCAATGCTATGTATCCAAAATGCTCCGACTATTTTATAAATTCTCCACTAATTTAAATGCTTGTTTCTGGGACCTGTCCAGTTCTGCAGTGGCTGTTATGGATCATCGTGATGTAAGTGGGTACCTTCTCAGAAAGCATAGTTTTCAACACCTCCATTGTAGTATGAACTGAGACTTGTGGAGATTTTACATATGTAAACCATGTAAACAGCTGTTAGAAATTCAGCAGCGGAACTTGATAAAGTCTGGATCTAGTTTTTCCTTTCACGTTTACAACTTGTAAATCCAACAGCAGTGGTATAACCCACATATTTTTATCTGAATTGTATTAGAAAATGCTTAATACTTTATTTTCTCCTTACAGCTTTTGAATTATCTTGTGGTGAATGATAACACTACAGAAAAACATCTGACATGGTGGACAAATTATTTCCTCCGTATTTGGGGTCACTTGAAATTCTTGCTAGGAACTATACATGCTTTGTTTCAAAAAGATTTCCAAAAGATTCATATTTGGAACTAATAATAAGCTAGTATTGAGATGTTCAAAACTTTCTTAGTTTTGAGAAGAATAACTTGTGGTTAAACTTGATAGCAAAACATGTGACATCTGTTTTCATGCACAGCCAACCAACTGGTGAAGCCAGAACACTTGAGCCAGCCAACAGAAAAGCTCTGTAGCTGGAAAAAATATTTCTTCAAAACAATTGAGCCAAGCTTCCATTTTTCATGCATCTCAGCTTCACGTGGCATTGGTGATATTGATCCATCTGAACAGAACAGAAGGTCAAACCTGGAATGAGTGGAAATGCCCTCTTTGTCTCACCGATGACTAAATGAAGCATCAGTCATGAGTGATCTTGTGGTCGACAGTGGAACCAGTAGACACTAGAAAGACTTTCCTGGGTCTCTAGCTAATCTCCCTGCCTCTCAGAAGGTTTAACTGGACTTAACAGTATGTCAGATCTTGAACAATATTTTTAACTGGTTTCACTGTCTCAGCACCTTTTTAGGTGTGTTGCAGGAATAAGCCAATATAACAAAACATAGCATGTCTACTTTCTTTTGCTGAACTACAGTATTTTTCCCTTGGTGACTGACCTATATATACATGACAGAACAAAAATAGTTGTCATTTTTATATACACCTTTCCCTGTCTTCTTAATATACTGTGTTCTAGGAACCAAATCCAGAAGTCTTTGCTGAAATTCACACCTGTATGTTTTGCAATATTTTTTAAAGTCTGCAAATCTCATTAAAAGTGAAAGCCGATAGCCCAGTGGCATGGCGGTAGCTCTGTGCTTCGGTGAGTGTGCAACCTCAGCACTCTCCAAAGTGGATGTCGACAGGAGTGAAAGTGTCCACTTCTGGGACGAGAAAGATAGGGGAGCAGAGCAGACTGGCAGAGAGCTGCCCTCGGGCTGTTCGAAAGGAGAACGCAGATGGCTGTCTCAGAGGAGGCAGAGTACACAGAAAAGGTGCTGTGATAGCTGAAAGCTAATTATGGGTTGTGAATAAGAAGCAGGATCAGAGGTGATCCAAAACACAGAAACAGATAAGAATTGTCTTCTGATGCCTGAGACTAGCGCTGTGGAAATGGAGGATAGTTTTTTTTTTTCCTTTTTTTTGCTCATTATGTGTTTGGGTATGGGAGCTGGTGTGAGAATCCTGAAAATCATTTTTGCTATGTCCAAAAGTAAAATAAGCAGAAGACAAAAGCTAAAATTTGTACTAGCCTTTGCCACCATCTCCCATGCTGTTGGTACGACCTAACACATCTTCACATAGCCACTGCCCTTGAGGACTCTACCAATGCTAAACCGCAAAGAAAAAGCTACTGTGATTATTGCATTTAGCAAATCTGGAACCCGCACCATAGGGTCCATGCTGGAGCATTTAAATAAGATGTAAAAGTCTATCTGGGATAATAACAACCAACCTGTGAAGCTATGTCCCACGCAACACACGCACATCTCACAATTTCCTCTTTGGCTTGTGGTCGTGAAATATCATTTCCAGAATGAGTTTCACAAATCCATTGTGTAGGTGTTTTTATCGAGAAGGTTGTGTGTTTTGCATATGTTCCTTTTCCATTTTCTACTGAGAAGCAGCTGGAAGCCAAAGAAGGCCCTATCCATCATCTCTTCTATGGCCGGACTCTGAACCTGGACACAAGAATAGGAGCCTTTCACTCAAAAATAAAGGAGGAAATTCCATTGACATACCAGGGTCAATCACCATCCAAATGAACTTGAGAAGGGATACTTTTCATGGATTGAAAACACTTTCACTATTCATATTCAACTCAGTCTTTTCAGATGCAAAAAAGTTCATTATCAGACATTAAATGTAATTGTAAAACTGACCTGGAGATCATTTACTGAAGAAAAAATGGGGAGTTACGATGGTTCCTGATTTATTAAGCTTTTTTTATTTGGAATCCTCACAACCCTTCATTTGAAGACAGTCTCAAGTGAACAAATTTTAATTAGATAAACTATCTAATCAATATATCAACAGATCAATCAAAACAGCAGCGTTTAAAATGAGTGGCTAGAGGGGTGTTTCTGAAACTAATGGCTAGAAGAATATTTCCCTGAATTGAATTCATTTGTTAGCATAATAGGAGATTAAACTCTAATTAGTGTAGCAGGTTCTGAAGAGAAACAATTGTGAGCTAAAAATCACCAATGTTAGCCACATAAACAAAGATGTATTCATAGTTGTCATTCACTTTGCTTCAAGTGAAAAGTAACAGATTGTGATGTTGTTTTGTCTCAGAAGATCTATTAATATATCCGAGTTCCTGAAAATATGCAGACTTCTTAAATTCCTTTTCTTTCTTCCTTTTTAGGTTGTTGTATCAACAACAGTCAATGTGGATGGCCACGTTCTGGCTGTCTCAGACAACATGTTTGTACACAACAATTCCAAACATGGAAGGCGGGCTCGCCGCCTTGACCCCTCAGAAGGTACGGCTCCTTCTTATCTGGAAAATGGTAGGCACACATTTACATGTCTTTTTTTTTTATTTGCAATGCTTTTTTTTTTTTCTTTTTTTTTTTTCACCATAGTTTATGTTGATACACCATTACATTTATTTTTCCATAATTTCTTCTTTCATCAATCAAACCACCCATTAAAAAGTCCATTAGTATTTCTCAGCCGCTCTCAACCAGAATACGGTCACTTCTGAATTTGCTTCTGACTCCTTTCTTTACATAATACTTGCAGTTTTGCAGTCACGACCAATTTTTCTTTTTTTCTTTTTTTTTCTTTTTCTTTTTCTTTTTTCTTTTTCTTTTTTCTTTTTTTTTTGTCTGGTTTTGCTTGCAGCTTTTTCTTGCTATTTAATTTGACTTGATTTTATTTTGGCTTGTCATATTCCTTGATCCAGAGGTACAGTCTCAGGTTATGTATGCAAGTTTAAGTGTATGGTAAAAACATGACCAAATCTGCAAAGAATTTACTGTGAGGTCAATTTCCTGTTGCTGGGCCTTACTGCTGCAGATTACAGCAGTGGCGTTTTTGTATGAGAAAAACAGCATAAAATGTTTTTCTTCAGACTGACTCAATGTGATTGACTTCTTGCCTGGACTGCTAAAAGAAGATAGGCTGAGATGAAGAAGAGAATAGGAAGTGGCTCTGAAAATCCAGAGTGTCTTTCTGGAGCCCACCTGCCTCTGAGCCACTCGCACACTGTTGCAGCCATGCTTGAGCACTGGCACTCCTATCTCTGTGTGCTTCCCCAGAAGTACAAAATAGTTGTTTAAATTCAGATATTGGTTCTCGCCACAAAATACATCAGTGTATAGATACAAAACAGCCATGAGGTACTCTGGTTTTCATTAAAGTGAAATCAGTAGAGGTCAAACGCATTCTGAGTTCTCAAGGAGTTAGAATGGCCAGAACCACTGGCACCGAAGCGCCCTGAGCATGGTCAGCCCTGGGCATCCATTGCCACAGGGCTCCTCGTGTGAGATGCTACTGCTGCATTGACGGGATCATGGCTTTTTACACTAATAAAATTAATTAAAGTAACAACGGAACGCTAAGCTGCTAATACTATCATTGCCATTTTATGTTTCGAATGACACTTACCAATGGGCATACAGAAAAAATGAACGTGGCGAGCAATGATTACCAGAAAGAAATACAATCTAGACATCAAAAAGTGGAAAACAATTTGCGAATCTGCTGCAGTCCACAC
>CM074581.1:1337500-1340000 GCA_037305975.1 Chrysolophus pictus
GGATCCGCATGTGACACTCGGCTGTGCAGAGGGATGCACTGGAGGCACATCACGGCCCTCTAGTGGAAGACTTGCTGCAGGAGGTCTCCCACTACAATTGGACAATTAGTGTTAAAATTGCTAGAAGTAGCCTTAAGGAGACATATGGAGGCAATTTTCATATGAATGATACCCTGTGGCCTTTCCTGCAAACTAAAACCGGGGATCGTTTACAGAGCTTTTTCTTAAAAAAAAAAAAAAAAAAAACAAAAAAAAAAACCCCAACACAAAACCCTATAGAACCTCTATCTTCAACTGTGACAGCAAGGAGGGAGGATTTTGAGACCATGAGTCCTATTTCAAGTCATTTGCTTAATTATGTAAATGGTCTGCCTTAGGCCTTATCTGTGCCACCTTGATTTAAGGCATATTTTCTGTATGACTTTTGTAGCTGATAACACCCCACGCCATCAGAGTTCAGACACCGCCACGGCACATTCCAGGCGTTGTGGAAGTGACTCTTTCCTACAAATCCAAACAGTTCTGCAAAGGTGCTCCCGGCCGATTTGTCTACACCGGTAAGCACACGGTTTCTTCATTCATTTCTGAATTACAGTCAGGTCTTAATAACGTCTCGGTATCTCACAAGATGCCAGTTACTTCCTGTTTTCATTGCAGCCAGAAGTAGACTGTCACTGGTATGTCCTACTCTGCTCCAACCAGGGAGAGGAGTTGAGAAGTATTCAGTGAGAAAAATATTATTCAGAATATCTATCCAAATTTCTTGAACTTTTCTAAAGGTTCAGTTGAAGTTTTAGGCATGGGATCAAGTAGTTTTTGTTGGCTCCAAATAACTTTGTCCAACCCTATTCGCAATCTGGCTCTGAAAATTCCCGCAGAACTGAGACTAGGGATAAAAAGTCATAACCCTGGAAAGGACCTATTTATGCCAATTCTTCTAAATGCATTTGATTTTAATTTATAAGAGCGCAAGGAAAAATAGGAACTTTGTGGTTTGCAGTGTTTCTAACATGAGAAGTCTTACTTTGGGATGAAGTATTGCTGACATTTATCTAAAATGTGTATTGCAGTTTTTTTGGCATTTAAGAATGAGTTTAACTAAGATGCTGGGGGGAAAAATGGAGAAATAGCAATTTAATTTATGGTGCTTTTGGATGAGGATTCTAGGTAATAAATTTGATGTGATGAATCAATCTCCCTTTCGAAAACAAATCGCCTTTAACTGTTTACTCGACAGACTGTGGGGATTCCGGCAGAGTTCTTAGTGCTTATTGGATAGATGATGCAGATTGCAGACGATGTGAAGATGATGTGCATTTTGATGAATATTTTCCCACTAGACTGCAACTGTTTCTATCTGTTAATTTTGATCTAATGGGAAAAGTGGGTTCTTGGGTAGTTTTAAGTTTTAACACATCAAAGATGTGTTTTTCCATCCGAGTTCCCTTGCTGAACTTGTAAGTGCAGGTAGCATTTCAGAATGGTGCAGTCCAAACAGATGTGGACATTTGTATTTCCCATCTATCCCCAAAGAAATTACAACCTGAGCAAAACCAAACCTCACATCCTCACCTGTGTACCAGAATTACCAAACGTGGAGCCAGTGGCTGTGGATCTCTTGGTGCTAGTAATGTATTTCAAAGTGATGTTATTTAATACATTTTGCTAAAAAGTGATAACTGCATGTGGTCAAGATTATAGAGTCTTAAAAATGCTGTTGTAAATGCAGATTGGACAAAGCTGCAGCAGGATATCATGAGAAGTGTGTCTCTTGAGCTAAGGTACACAGTCAGCAAAATACAAAGTGAATGAATTAAGAGCCGTGGAGTAAGTTCCAGGTTTTGTAGCTGTTGTGAGCTGGTGTCATTCCATTGCACACAAGGAAAGCCGCAGATTTGAACCAGATGACAATCTGGCTCTCAGTGCACGGCCTTTGAATTTTGAATTGTTTTGTAGTAATGTCTTTAACTGATGTCTTCACTGCAGATTTTGCAAATTTAGCAGGTTTGGCTATATTGCGTCTCTTGGTAATGTGTAAATGAAAATAAGTGAGGAAAACTGTAAGCAAAAGGCATTTGTTTTGTCTTTCCTGGGATCATCCTTCTCTTATTGCTGGGTAAAGATGTTCCAAAGAACCGTGAGAATATCAGGAACTTCTCCTGCCATTAAGATGTAATAAAGGTACATTACTAATGCTTTGATGGGAGAACATGTTTAAAACACCTTTTGAGGGAGACAACTGCTTATATCCCAACGCTCAGAAAACACCAAGACAAAGGCAGAGCCTGTCTGCCTGTGAAACTTCTGCCTGATTTGCTTTATCCTGAAGTGATAGGGTGAATGAGATAGGCTTTGGAAATTACAGCTGCCATTGAGAACTAAGCCAAGCCTCACTGTATTTCAGAAAATGAAAATTATGTAGTCCTATACGAGGGAGGGGCCGAATCCCCAGGGCATCTGTTTCCCATCAGTGTCCCACCATGCTTGCAGTCTGGCTTGG
>CM074581.1:1345000-1347500 GCA_037305975.1 Chrysolophus pictus
CAGCAGTGAAATACAACAAACCAACAAAACTCTCTATTTTTTGTAGTGGAATATTTTGTCACATTAATCACACATCATGTTGGTTTCATAAAATGCCATGTTTTATTATACTTACGTATGCATTAGAATGTGGTATTTTCTTGGCGTGACTGGAGCATTTAGGGTTTGATGCCATCCAGGTTTCCTTCCCCTTCTGCTTCGTGTTGAAATGCTGACAAGTCCCTTCTTTGCAGTGTTCTGTGTTACAGACTGATAAGATCTGCTCTCTTACTGATGGGATCCCAATGTTTTATGATCTGCTCATTCTATATGTATAAATCAGTAAATTTCTGGATATTTTACATGGGAAAATACTCTCAAGTAGACTGAAATATGCAATGTTGTCTGATATGGTAACTAAGTTAACTGATATGCTAATTGCACTTCAGGTGGTTCTACTTTGAGTTCTATTTACTAAATAGAACTTCATACTTCATTTTTAAATACGTTTTTCTAATCCAGTATCATGGACTAAATGTCTGTAAGAACAGCAGACCAATGTCAATAAAATAGTGTAGATAAGGCTGATGTCCTACAGTACCCACACACCAGGTGTGCATTGCTGTGCAGAGATGGTCAAGTGTCCTTCTGGCCAGAAGCCCATCCAGCAGTGTCTGGGGGATCCTAAGGGAAAGTGTGTGCAAAGCAGAGGGACTGCCTGTGTTTCTATATTCTTCAGTTATTTCTGGTGGCTTGGGGAACAAGGAGCTGGCGGGGCAAGGAGCCCAGCACAGCCCTTCTGCCTCACCTGGACGGCACTCTGCAGTGCAGTGTGTGCCCAAATCTGCAGCTTGAGAGTTCAAAAACTGCTGAGCTGACTCGCAGCCTCTGCTAGTGCTGCCATCTTGACTTGCAGAAACTTTCTGTCCTTTCTCATTGCTCTTTTCTCATTCTTGTTTGTTTCTTTCCTTTATATGCTTCTCCTCTCCTCACCTCTCTTCATCTTATCCTTCTTCTTTCCTTGCTTCCTTCCTTCCATTTTCCTCTTTCATTCATTCAGTCAGAAATGACTTCTGTGGAGACATAAGAAATGAAAACCCTGTTGTCCTCAGCAGAAGTTCAAGCATCCTTGCAGGATTCAGGGTCTTGAAGATGCTTGTGATGAGTACTACAGATGGTGCTTAATTTATAGTCTTGACCGACTACTGAAATTGGTGGAGTTTACACATTCCTTTTACCATCCATAATCCTTGCTTTCATCTTTCCTTCCTTTGTTCCTATGTTCTTTCCCTGCTAGAGGAAGAAACGTGCCATTACCTTGGTAGGTGACCAGGACTGGTTGGGAAACGGTGCCAGCAGCCTGGCCATGCCAGCGCCCCTGCCTATGGTTTCCCTTCACCATGGGACTACATTTGGTATCTCTACTTTCACCAAGGCTATAAAAGCCATAATCAAATGTATTCTCTGCGATATGTAAACAGAAGTGTTTGAATGTAATCCAGTGGTTGTCAACGAGGGTATTATTTGGTAACAAGGCAGCAGAGCTGTCCCCTTTTCTGCGCTCAGTGTCGCACCAGGCTGCCATTGTTTGCTGCCAGCCCTTCTGAATGGGCAGGCAGGCAGCAGGAACAATGCCACCGCTGGGAATGCCGAGGTGGGCTTCTCCTTCTGACCAGGAAAACGGGGCGGTTCTCCCACTGATCATAGGGGTTCTTTAGGGAAAACTCTATGCCGTCATCTGGCTGACCGTAATTATCAGCTGACCTGAGAGTTTGAGGCCTGTAATGGAAACGAGTGAGGGAATGCCATTGTTTCCCCTCCCACCAGCTGGGCGATTATGTGAAACTAGGGAGGTAAAGACAAAGGTGTCTTGCTTTTTTTTTTTTTTTTAATGAAAAATCTATTTTCAGTTTCTTCATGGAATGGGGAGAACTTAAATGCCTTTTAATTTGTTGTTTTTTTCTTTATTTTTTTTACAGTAAATAGGTTGTCCTTAGTAAGTCCAGGGATATTAGTCCTGCTTCAACAAGCAAGAGTGCCTCCTGATGAATGATGTGCTCAACCCCTCCATGCCTTTGTATTTCCTATGCATTCCACAATGCTTGGCTCACCCTGCCGAGTTCTGTGATTGAAATTCATTGCCAAATTTATTGAGAAATTAATGAGAAAAGCTGCAAAGTATTGACTTTGAGAGGAAAACACAACTCATCTTGAATGAGGAGGAAAATGCAGCAATAATTTAGCCACTATTGATTTTGCCCTGTCCATGTATTGATCTTCATTTTACAATATTAATTTGCACCTGCAATCGGCTGCAAAGGGAACTGATTTCATTTCTTTGCAGTGTTAATGTGCAAAGCATTAGGTGCTCTTAAGAAGTGGTGGTATTACAAGTCACATCGGAAAGGCTGATTTTTTTTTTTTTTATTTGTGCTTGTTACTGAAATAGACTAAAAATTAATTTTTTGTCTGACAAAATATTAAAGTGAAAACCCATCTCAAATGTATACCTCCTCTCAGC
>CM074581.1:1352500-1355000 GCA_037305975.1 Chrysolophus pictus
CTGAGTTGTGTGGTGTTAATCATCAAATTACATGCTGACTAATGAGTGATGGCCTAAATTGCAGGCTGAGTAATGAATAGATGGAGGCAGTTCTTATTAGTCTCAGAAAACCCATTGATTTATGTAACACCATGCACCATGGAGTTACTCTGCTGAAAACGATATCTACATCAAGAAGTAATATACTCTAATAAGTATTTTCATCTTAACTCTAGTCCTTGGGCCTCCAGGCTCAGTTTTTGTTTGAGTCAGGCAGAGCTATAATAAAGCCCTATGACTCCTTATAAAGCTTGTTAAACACAATGTGTGCAGTCTAACTGAGTCAGGATCATGATTCATGCACTGTACACAGCAGCATGTGCTGCTGATTTATGACCAAGCACAGTTCATAGTCAAAATTACAATTTGAGGGATAAAAAGATTAATTACTATTTGTGGCCTGCAATTTCATGAGGCTAGTGGATTGCAGCTGTAGAATGATAGTGCTCTACATCAGTTTGTAGTCAGCCATTCACAGATTATTAAAGCTTTGCAAGATTAAGTGCTCCTCCTGCCTGGTTTGTGCTCAGGCAATATGCTAGACAAAAAAGGACCACAGGGATAAATCTGAAGCTAGCAATAGCTGGACATATGTCATAATTGCCAGTTTCCCATAAATCCACAGCCAGTATAGAAAGCAGCCCATGATGCAGACATCATATCATGACTGTAGTGATTGCTATATATGGCCTCCAGACCTGTAACTTTGTTACTGTGCTACCATTTTTGCAATATATTGGATAACCCTTTGACTATTTTCCAGTCTAATTATAAATAGAAGTAATCATTGCTTTGTGAAGGAAAAAAAAACCCACAACACAACTCTTCCTCAGGACAGGCTTTAGAATGCTGTTTGTAGCTGTGATAAGATCGAAGAAGGAAATTGCGCGCCATGTGGAAGTTTGTGCTAGAAAATAGTTTGTTGATCAATGCGTTTATAAATATATACTCTGATTAAACTGACCGATCTGTTTATGTTCTAGCACTTAATGAACCAACCATAGATTATGGCTTTCAGAGGTTGCAGAAAGTTATTCCACGACATCCAGGTGATCCCGAAAGGTTACCAAAGGTGAGTAAGGACTCAAAAGCTTTCATCTGTTTGAATTCCACGTATGTTTCTGAGCGGTGCCGTATACTACTTATCACTTGCAAAAATAATACCACATACAAACTCTGTCTAATGTATCAGCTTCTTCAGTTGGTACGTCAAGCTGCAAAATCCAGAAACCTGAATTCTTACATTCTTACATTATATTTTCTGCATTCACTCTTTGCCATGAAGTTATTCAACAACCTTTAAGATCGCATTTGATGCTTGCAAAGCTGTATTTTAAAGAAAGAGAAGGGATTTTTGGATACAAATATTTTGGATTCTACAAGAGGGACATAAACTTCCTGCGTAATGAAATAGTTCAATTAAACATTTTCCACTCCAGTAGCTTGTAGTGATTTCAATCTAAGCAGCCCCACTCTGATCTGTGATTATTTGACTCTTGTTTTCCTTTCATTTTCGAAAGCTCGATTCAGTTTAATCTTTTGTTTACAAAGCTTTTGTTATAAGTCCCTGACTTAGCAGGCTAACAAATGAAGTCCACATATTAATATCTAGAGGGACTTTTCATTTAAATTCAACAAAGACAAAAGCTGCCTGTGTTGTTTATGCACATGACACGTATCACAGAAATTCCATTTTGATGTAAAACATTAAAGATAAGTCATGCTTATAATTTTTCCTTTTCTTTGATATAATATTGTCTTTTTTTCTTGTAGCGCAATCTAAGATTTTCAAGGCAAACTTGAAAACACAAATGAAAAATGAAGTCATAACATTATGACTGATTATTTTGCATTCTATTCCTATGTGCATCAAGTCTTGACCACCTCTGAGTTTTATTAACACAATAAAACCTTTTAGACATTACCTTTTAATGCTCAGCATGAACATAAGCAATATCATTAGGTTTCTCTTTTAATTTGTGAAGGCGCTAGCAGCTCATATCAGATATTCAGCGTTACAATAATTGGAGACAAAGTGAAGGTTTTTCAAACGCGGAGCATTTCACGTAGGGCGTTTTGCTCCTGAGGGCTGAGCTCCAGCAGAACAAGTTTTACCTCAAGAAGAACCAGAGCCATCAATATCATTACCCGTAGGGCTCGTGCTTCCAGCATCTCAGTCTTGGGACTGATATATGTATTAATGATATCAGCGCTCCTTGGCTTTCCATATATGAATGTTGTTATCACACTCAATATAAAAGTCAATGTAAATGCGCAGCCGTTTCCATTAGGAACCTTATGAAAATAAATTCACGGGAGATTTGTGTCAGTCTGCTTAAAATACTGCCATCTTTGAATTTGGGAGGGCATTTTAGAGAGAGCGGTCGAGAAAGCCTCGGTCCCGCAAAGGCCTGGCTACGCATCTGCATTTTTTAAGGCATACAAGTGAGCAGTCATTCTG
>CM074581.1:1360000-1410000 GCA_037305975.1 Chrysolophus pictus
ACAACCAGATTCCTACTCTAGCCAACACTCCTGCTCATACTGGCATGATGGGAGTGAACTCGTTTAGCAGCCAGCTAGCAGTCAATGTTTCAGAAACATCACAAGCTAACGACCAAGGTATGTGGGTTTTCAAGAGTTAATCCTTGTTGGCTGCGTTTGGTGCCTATTAATATTGGCTAATGTCAGCGCTGTGTTCTACCTCCTTCTCTCCTCGTTGTATGTCTGAGCGCGCGGTGAAATGCCACCTTTAACTTTCTCATAATACCTAATTCTTCCTGTTCTTCTGTTTACTGTTATCGTAAAGCATCTCTGGTGGAAAAAGAAATTGGCAAAGCCTAGAAAGCTCTTTATTATTCACAGTAAATATACAGTGTGTTTGTTTATTATAAAATAATTATGTCTAGGTATCTCCACCTGTTTCTGAGTATTTGCACAGATAAATCTAATTTGATGTCTGTGATTGTAAAGTATTTTGTTTATAAGCATGTGTGACATATATGTTACTAATAAAAGAAATAGTTGATTTAATTTACATTTCGTAATTGAAAACGCATGTAGCATATTGCATTTAAAATTAATTTTGATACTAATGAAAGGAGTGAGACCAGATTATTGGATATGTTCAAAACCATATTTTTTGCTTGCAACATAATTATTAAATTGATTGCTCAGATAGAAAAAAATGTTGTTTAAAATCCTGATTCTGCTATCTTTCCTCTTATAAGAGATTGTCTTTTAATGCATTTCCAAGCTAATAAGCCTTATAAAATTCTGCGCTTGATCTTGAATTAGTTTTCACTGATGACTACACCTTATGAAAGTGCCAGCTTATTGTTAGTATAAAAATAACAATCATAAAATGAAGACCCCAAAACAGCCTTTTAAAGTAACTCACTGCAAACAATAAAGTCTTTCTCGCCAGCTCTGGCATTTGAAGGTCTGAAAGTTCACGCAGTGTGTTGGTACCAACCAGGACTCAAGCCTGTTGATAATTGCTACTAAAGACAAACGCGAAGCAAACTGACACAGCTGGATCGAAGAGAGCTTTTGTTGGCTGTCTATGCTAAGAGGAGAGACAACATAGAGTGCTCGCAGATGATTTAAGTAGGGTTGGCGTGATAAGGTTATCTCAAACTGCAAGAGTTGATAGGGCAGTAACAGACAACTCAAAGCAAAGCTGTGCAATCAATTAAAACTGTGTAATATATGATGCATGAGGAAACCCCCCAGCCCTAAGTTTATATTATAAAATAACATTATTTTTTTGGGGTGGGGGGGTTTCTAACACAGTAGGTTACAGTCGCAACACAAGCAGTGTTTCCCCGCGAGGATATGTTCCGAGCAGTACTCCTCAGCAGTCCAATTACAACACAGTCAGCAATAGCATGAATGGATATGGCAATGCCGGCATGCCCAATCTAGGTGTACCAGGTTCCCCTGGATTTCTTAATGGCTCCTCAGCTAACTCTCCTTATGGCAGTAAGTGTCTATTTTTGGTAACACATCATCATATAGATTCATATTTACTACAAAATCAAATACTTGCATTGTTTTGATTTTCTATATTGTGAGCTACTGGATAAAAGGAGGGGTGACTCTGGAGGCTGGACGTAAAAATGAATTTAATAAATTGATCTGTTTGTGCCATAATACAATCTCAGATAGAAAAAAAAAAAAAAAAAAATTGGACTGCACAATTTGTAACAAAAGTCCAACACAAAAGAGTTTGCCTGTTATCCAGAGAGTGGCCAAGCCAAGGCATTTCATTTCTTTTTTTTTTAATATATATTTATATATATTATATATATATATTTTAAAAGGCAAGGCCCTATCACTCTCTTTTTCCGTGTTTGCCGTGAAAACCTCAATCTGAGTCCTGATTATTTTTGCTTTATTGCAGTAGTGCCGTCAAGCCCTACCATGGCAGCCTCTTCGGTCACCCTCCCTTCAAACTGTAGCAGTACACACGGCATTTTCTCATTCTCACCTGCCAATGTCATCTCTGCAGTGAAACAAAAGAGCGCCTTTGCTCCTGTTGTCAGGCCCCAAGCCTCTCCTCCACCATCTTGCACCAGTGCAAATGGAAATGGACTTCAAGGTGAGCTGGATCTCTCAATTTTCTTTGTATTGCTTTTTGGTGCACACGCTAAAACTATTGATGGTTTGTATTGGAGAAAGGTACCTTACTGTATTTTGTGGTTTCTGATGCTCTCGTGGTGATGTAGAAGAAGTAGAACAGCACATACGATATGCTAAGATTCTAAGCAAATCTGAAGTCAGTTTTAATACTTACCGTTCAGAAAACTCCAGTTGTTGTGACATTTTCCCTCAAGATTTCGTACAGTGAATATTAAAGTAAGAACGTATCCCCAGATGCTTCTTGGAGGTTTTGTCTACTCCTTGTGTTTCCTTATACATTTCTGAATACAGTCATATGGATGTTTGGAGACAGCAACACTCCAGTATAATGTGGTGCAATTTCCTCATTTACATGAGATGCTACAGGTATTGTCAAATGCTTCAAATTAGGAGAAATCAAGTTTAGTTCTTACTCATTGAGCAAAACTTCCCTTGCATCATCTAGCCACCTGTGCAGTGGGTTTGCATGCTCTCTGGGCCGTAATTCACTCACTAGTGTTATATTTGTTACTTCCGTAAGTGAATATCCAAGTATTTTAATTGAATTAGGCAATTACAAACTACCTCTTCTCTCACTTTTTTTTTTCTAATCTGCATAAATTCATGTGGTGTAGCATAATGAATAATTTGGAAATTGGTCACCTATCAGTAGTGGGGCAGAAGGAACGATGATACATTGCACGTTTTGTGGAAGAACAGAAATACGAGCAGACGCGTTCCCTTTTGTGGCATATTTTAGAGTTGAGAAGGTAGCGCTGTCCCATTCATTAAAATCATGAAAAGGTTTGCTTGCCTGTGTTTTCCAAACAAAGAACCTATCCCACACGGCAGCACTGCAATTCAGTGAAATTCAGGAAATCAGAAAGTGCTGCAGACAATGTCACCTGGGGGTTGCGACTCTTCTTGACTTTCTTAGCTAAGATAGGCAACTCTTATTTATTCGTAGCATTGTCATGATATCCATAACAAGATGAGCACTCACTGACAAACAGCTGAAGACATACATTGCAATTTGCCAGACTGCCTGCTGATTTTGGATACCTGCGTTCTGTGATATCTAGCTCAGGGCACTTCCAAGAAACCTCATCCCACAGAACTGACTGCCCACCAACGGTCCTTCCATTCCGGACCGGTGTCTCAGAATGAATGTCCTGTATCATAGCTTGTTAGTAACTTCTTGGTCCAGAGAAGATAGCATCTGAGAGCTTATTATGCACTCAGGTCAATGAAGGACTGAGGATCCAGCTGCACAAATCTTACTGTAGGGTGGATGTTAAACAAAAGGGTAATTAGATTAACAATTTATGCCACTGCATAAGTCTTTGTAGTTGAAGCCCTACTATGCTGTTGTACATAGAAAACCAGACCAAGCATAAGCAATATTCTTAGAGAAGATGATCCATTTGTAAAAATAATCCTACTTTCCTCCATATAAAAATACAAAGTTTAAAAATTAAAAGAATATATGAATATAAAAATTAAATAGTTGTCATTTCAGAATGCGAGTAAAAGGCTTCCCATTTGCTATCCAAGGTTTCAGGTGCTTATAAGAGCTAGGTAACTGCAGAGTGGGGTTGTCAGAAGAGCGTGAGCAGAATGCCCAATTCCCAACAGACACCGAGCCCTAATCTCCTCCAGCACCTCCAGCCCTCCCAGTAATCATCCACTGTCACCCTCAGCTGAAAAATGCCCATTGTGTAAAATCCTGGCAGCCCATTTTGAGTGCACCAGTGCTGACTTAGTTGAGCAGGTGAAAACTGAAGGCCCAGCTGTCCCCGTGCTCAGGGTGCTGTGACCCAAGCAGCAGACCTGGCACTGCCCACAGTGAATTCCCTCCTGCAGGTGCTGCTAAAGCTCTAAGGATTTGTTACATACCCCAGAGACCTGAACCACTGTGTTACAGAGCTGTCCCTGCAGTGCTCAGCATGTGAAGCTTCTAAAACATGAAGGCACTTAGAAGGTTCAGCCTGAGCTGCTGGGAGAGCAGGGGGTTTCCACTTCCTATTTTCTTAGTTATTGCTGGACACAAAGCCCTTTTTAAAGTTTAATTACTCTCTCTCTGAGCACTGAACAAGAGGCTGTGCAGAAGCCTCCTATTTTTTGTTCAGCAGCCAAACTGAAAATGGGTTGAGGTGTTGATCTGGGGAAAAAAAAGTAATGCTGTCCTCACCTTGCTGACACAGCAAAACCAAATCTTGTGTTGAACAAAATGACACAGAGAAATAACAGGAAAGTCTTTCTGGTCTGATAATTACAGCACCAACTTCCAGGCTGTGGCAAAAACTCAGATTATTTATGCGAGGTAGCACTTCACAGAGGAAAGCTGGAACAGGGCAGTTGGGGTAAAATCTGTGGGTTTGGGTCATGTGGGAGAAAATCAAATTGCACCTGACACATCCATGTGAGTACCTTCATCACCGTGCTGAGGGGCATCAGCATTTTTATCCAACCAGAGCTGCCCAGTTGAGTCAGTCTGAGCTGCTGGCAGAGCAGGGCATTTCCACTTCCTATTTTCTTCGGTGCTCTTTGACACAGAGCCCTTTCCAAAGGTTAATTACTCACCTGAGCACTGTACAAGAGGCTCGAGAGTTTTCTGATCAGCACGTCAGACCACATTTTCTATGTTAAAATAAAACAGAATATTGAAGACCATTGGGGCCGCAGTGGTCCTCAATCAACAGAGTCTCTCTGCACAGCTGAGAGCACCATTAGCAATGGCCATGGACACTATGTCAAGCTGAGACAGAAGCAAAAAATTCATGGTCACTAGTGATTGTTTTTAAGGTGAACCCTGCAGCTGATGGATCTGGGTAGCAGAGGATGACGTGCTCTTTTAACCTGGAGCAGGATGTCCTCTCTATCGTTGCTTGTCATTTTCTGCCCACATAATTCTGAAATAATCAGCTGTTTTTCACCCAGAGCTATGGAAGGTGGTTGGCTATGGCAAGGCATCAGCATGCTGACACAGTCAGGCCATACAACCCCCTGTTTTTCATATCAAAGTTTGTTATCACCGTGAACAGATAGTCAGATGAGAACATGGCAAATTCCTATGTGCAACGGCCCTTCAGACAAGGGCAGTGCTGTTATGGGGGTTTGGGGTGTTTACTGCAGCAGTTCTTGCTAAGTACACCCCTGTGAGATTTGTCTGTGCAAAAAAGATTCTGCTCTTGGTGCTTCTGAGATGACTGCCAAGGACCGAGCATAGAGAGGTCTGCAACCAACACAGGGACTCAATATTTTCCTAAAGAGATTCAAGAAAGAGGGTAAGAAAAATTTGCAAGTATAAAAAGAAGACACACCAGTGAAATCAGTGCTAAGATGTAGTCTCCTTCCTTGCTACACTCACAGTCCCTTCCTCCTTGTGCCGTGTTGTGCATACATGCATCCTTTGCCAACTGATACTGCAATTAGGGTCAGAACATGGAAACTGCAGCTTGCAGAGAGAGATGCACTGCAAGTATGACTCCTGTAAGCCTACAGAATGGGGCCTTTGGGCCCTATCCAAAAAAACACAACCTTGTTAACTTTGTATGACTTCCATTAGAGAGCCTATGATCAGAAAGTTAAGCACTTCCATGTTTCTTAAGAGCAGGATGCTAGAATATGGGTTACTTATGGCAGAGAGCTTTTTCCTGTTCAAAACATTGGATGTATAAGGTATAAAATATTTTTTTTTGCACAAAAGTACTAGCTTGCTGTAAAGTTGGAAGTGTGTTCAGAATTCAGTTTTCAACTGTAATTTTCTTGTAATTGACTTTGAAAGATAGTGCACTCTGGATAAGCTTTATGATGTAATGCAGAGCAAAGAGTTCTCTACATCCTTTTAAAACTGCATCCTGCTTAATTTTCTGGTTTCCCCCCAGATGTAACTATTGTTATTTAAACACTAGCCACCCTGTTTTTCTTTAGGGAGGCATTTGCTATCAGTTTGCACAGAAAGAACCAGAGAGCAGCAATTCACGACTGTCAAATGTCACAACTAAAATAAACAGCGAAACAAAAGACTAGAGCACTGATTTTGCATCACCTCCCCATTATGCAACAGATGGAATTTGACAAAAACAGCTGAATGGATTAAGCAAAAGATTTCAGCCCTTATTCTCCTGAAAAGCATGCAGCAGCTACCTATATTTTCACAAATACGCCCCATCCCTGGAGGCATTCAAAGCCAGGCTGGATGTGGCTGTGGGCAGCCTGCTCTGGTGGTTGGCGACCCCGCATGTAGGAGGGGTTGAAACTAGATGATCACTGTGGTCTTTTTCAATCCAGGCCATTCTATGGTTCTATGATTCTAAATCAGAAGCCAATTACGAGACTTTCAATAAATATGTGATTAAAATATACAGGGTATTATTGCCAGGTATTTGTGTGCTCTTAGCACATTTCTGCACACAACTTCTCGAAGAAAAATCAGGATTCTTTTTTTTTCTGCAAAGTTTTCATGTGCAAAGAGAGCAGAGCAGATGAGCACTGCTCACTCACACTGTACTCAGCATGCTGGCACAGCCCATGTCCCTCCATCACCCCGACATGGAGCAAAGTGATGGATACCAGTTGAACATGAATGCAGCATACAGAAGCGCAATGTATTTTGAGATGACCTGTGCTGCTCCTGCTCTCCAGGGTAGCTGGGGGTTGTACTGTAATAGAACAGACCACCAGTTGGCTTTGGACATGCTCTCATGATCACGAGTGTCCAGGGTGGGAGCTCCCCTTCCCATCCTCCAGGCCAGGACACCCTTGGATGAATGGCACAGCCGCTCCCCAATGGGATGGGAAGGCCAAAAAGTAAAAGGGAACCCAACCTGTGAAGGGCTGTCACAGAGCTCGGTGCTCCTCTTACCTGTGCTGAATATTCAATGGAAGCGTGGGATGCAGACTGAGTGCTCCTGCTGGAAGCAGTCTCTCTAAATAAATCACCATTCACGAGCTGTTTTGTTTCCACTTGTGTGACTTCTGTCCCGTTTCAGGTTTGAAACATGCACTGAAATTATAACTGTAGCTCCTGGTTGTTGTAGGGGACTCTGCTACGTCGGGAATGTGTGTGTACACAAGTCCTCCAAACCATAAAGTTGTGCCAGGGAATCTGAAATAAATTAATATTGTTGAAATTAATGAACTGAGAAATTGAAGTTCACATCGCTACAAGAACAAATTTATTAATATCTGTTGTACATAAATTAATGAGAAATATCATTATGACAAAAATTAAACAACGCAACAATTAAAGACAGTCTAAATTATGTTTCTACCAAGGAGTTAACTGGAGAAAAAGCAGCAGGCTTTGGCATCTCAGTGTTAAACTGGAGGAAAGAACGAGATGGTGGGATAGGGATATTAATCTCGTGCCTCTTTATAGCAGTCGGTGTATGGATTTGAGAGCAGGTGTACAGCACTCGGCTTTGATCTTAGAGAGTCCTTGACTGGCTTGGCCCTGCTACTGTGATCAAGTGCCATTAGGAGAAGGTTGGAGTGGAGGTTTTCTGCTCAGGCTCCGGTTCTGGGGAGGAAGCGGAGGTTTGCGGGGCTCTGCTTCCTGGGCCAGGATGTCCCCAGGGCTGGCTGCTAACAGAGCTCTGCCAGCAAATATTGTTGGGATCTCCTCTGGAACAGTGCAAGGGCGCTGTGGTGGGAAGGCATTCGTGCAGCGTTCCTCCGCTCCATGCAGTGCTGGATGCCAACGGGCCGCACTGTGCTTATATATGGGGACACCCATGTGATGCTCCATGTCCGCCCGCCGCGAGCCAGACGTGCCTTGTTCTACAGCATGCAATAACAGCCGGTTTTTCTCTTTTTCTTTTAGCTATGTCCGGGCTTGTAGTCCCGCCAATGTAAAGTCATTTTGTTTACCTACCGTAGCACCAAGCTTCAAGGATGGGCTTAGGGGACACGTTTAGTATATTAAGACATGCTGATGGAAACAGTGTCTTCAAACAGAATCAGCAACAAATCGAAATGCTACAAAAAAAAAAAAAAAAAAAAAAAAAAAAAAAGACTTTGTTTAAAGATTTTATTTAAACTATTAAGAATCTACATGCAAACAACCTACTTCTTCATGAACAATTCCATTTTATTGACTGAATTTTTTCTCATATTTTCACATTTCTCAGTCCTGAAGAATAAGGAAAAAGCGACGCCTATTTTGTATAAAGTTTCTGATTACGTCTTGGCTATGTCTAGTACTTGCTATGTGTTGGGAGAAACTTTGTGGATGCACCATTTTGATTATCATGAAACACTGATGAAAAATGCCTCCGAACATTTTTCTGTACTCATAACTAGATTCACAATGGTTGTGTATCTCTATAATGTGAAATATTTTTTTGTGGTGGAACAAAGGGGGCCAAGGAGGTCATGAGCCATCAAACTGGAAGAAGGATGAATATATGGTCGGAACAAACACCGGGGCGGGGGTGGGCGCGGGAGGGTTTATCATTGCTTAACTTCATCTTAATGAAATGGAACTTTGTAACTTATTGTAGTTAGAAATTGTAACTTTGATATTGAATTCTCTTGCCTTCAACAAGCACACTGACAGAGAAAAAATTGCTACTGTCTGTTGGTAAAAACCTATACTTCCACTGCTAGAGCTTCCTGTTAAGCAAGTGTGATCTGCAACATTTTTTCAACTTTTGCTAGCACTGTATACTATTGCATTCTTAGGCTACTGTGAAGTCTATGTTTCTTGTACCAGAAAATTGTCCTTTTGACTTCTAGATCCTTCTTCCCTAATGTGTTTTGTATGTGGTTATAAAATTGTAGACTTTTGTGATTTTGCCAAAGTTGTAGCTAAATATTTATACACTTGTCTTGAATTTTTTTCAGATCCACTTAAATATTTAGAAAAGCAAATTTTATTCCTTATGAAGCCTGTAAGGAATAAAATAGTCTTACCCATCGCAACACCTTCTTTCACATAAACACTTGCAGTCACTAAGGGAATTTATTTTGTAACATATCAACTATAAATATTGTATTTATCTTTGAAATTTTGTATATTGCTTTTCATCATTTTTTTTTTTTCTTGTATGTATTGGTTTTTGTCATGGCCTGGTATGGTGATGCTGAGAGCAGCATTCAGCCAACAGCAGTTGCCTTCATGTTTTTCTTTGAAGTAAATCAGCGTCCGTGCATTTCATTTGTACTTGGTGAAGTTGCTGTTATTTAGACTTTCCATCCTTTTCTTTCTTTTTTTTTTTTTTTTTTTTTTATTATTTTTGAGGAAAAGTCAAATTCATTGTTTATTTTTATATGATTTTTAAGTTATCAGAACAAATAATTTTGAAAAAGAAGTTGTTTGTTGTATAGTCAAATCCAATTTGTGCCACATGGCTGTAATGAATACTAGTAGAATATGTGCATGTGATACAGCCACAAAAAAGAGGAATCTGTTTTGTGGTTGCTTTTTTTCCCCCCCTTTTTTTCTTTTTTTCTTTTTTTTTTCCCCCTTTATTTTCATTTTATTTTTTTTTTGTTTCGTTTATTTTATTATTATTATTGTTTGCTTTGTTTTGTTTTATTTTATTTTATTTCAAAGGCTGTAACAAATCATTGTTAGCTGCCACCCATGACTTTGCCACATAGCTGAACTGTGTTTACTGGGAAAAGTCAGAGGCCTAAAAGTTTAAAATAAATTCACTTCTGATGTTTTAATTAAAACGTTTGCCACATTAACTTCTCCGATGCCTTAAAAGTGAACTTCTTTGAAGAACTTTTGTGCTGTTTTATCACAGGCTTACACCACAGTTGTTAACCGCCACTTCATTTGGATGATTTCTGGTGTAAAAGAAAAGCACAAACCCGGTGTACAACTCTATCACTCCTTTACGTGTCTATTTTCTGCTGCACTCTGCATCCTCCCGAACCCTGCACTGTTTAAAACAGAGAGAAGTTTTACTCGAGATCAGGATCACACGTGATTTTTAAATGCCTGGGGTTTGTTTATTTCGGTTTCTCGCTTTTTTTATGGAACTTTTTGTAATAGACCCACAGATGACTGTACTTTTTAAACTGGAACGACTTCCATCGTGTTTTGTGGCTGTTAGTGCCAAGTCCATAGTGAGAAATGTTTTTGGTTTTCTTTTACTTTGCACTAAATGGTTTGCAAATGCAGCACTGCACAACATTTTGCAAACTGCAGCAGAATTAAGGTTTGAACCAAAAAGGAGGGATCTCTTTTTTCTTTTTTTTTTTTCTTTTTCTTTTTTTCTTTTTTTTTTTTCATTTCTGGGCAAAAAATGCACATTTTAGTAAAGTGTTTATTAAAGGGTTTAAAAGAATGATACAGTGTGTCACAGCCAAGAAATGCCCCGCGCATTTATTTGGTGATAACCAATAAGGCTTAGCTAAGTGGAAAAGCCTGAGAAGTCACTTTGGAACTGAATTGCCTCAGTTATATTTTGTCTAATAAGGTTCTGAGCTAACGAAGAGGTCACGTGTACATGTTAAAAACATTTGCAAGTTTCTTCATAACTGCAACCTGTTTGTGTTTTAGATTACTTAGAGCAGCCATCGCTTCATCGTCTCCGAACGGAAAGCTTCACTAAATGGTAGATTTTACTGTTAAAGACCCTACAATAAGATTGTTTTATCTGTACATTTTTTCATATATTTAACTGTATAAAAAAAAAAAAAATGTTCATTTTACACAATATTTAATTAAAGTATTTCTTGTCTGTGAATTTCATTTTTTAGTAAGTTTATCTGGTTTGATTATTAAAAAAAAACAACAGACGAAACACAAAACAAAAGAATGCAGCACCAGGGCTCTCTTTTCTAACTGCCAGCGCTCGTACTCACATCTCAATTAAAAACCATAAGCCACGAAATAGGTTTTCCCTGGGAAAAAGCCAGGATCCTGGGAAGGAAGGCAGCAGCCTGCTGCTCCGCCATGGTGATGCGTCCCACACAGCCTGTATGTAAAGGTAACGGCAGAGCTGCTTCTTTTTGTTCCATTTTCAGATGGCATTGTGAGATTCTGTCAACAGGAAAAGTTATTTTAAACGCAGCATAACCCAAATTTTCCATGCAGTGTTTTCGCACTGAAGGTCAACCTGCTTATTTTCTCAATGCTGATAAGAAAGCAAATGTTTTTGATAATTATAACACTGGACACTGAAGTATGTTGTCCCTTGGACTCCAGCATGTGTAGTGTGCGTATCATGTACCAGGGTGTGAATGTGCTGAGGTGGACACGAGTCAAACCTCCTGGGTACAGGGTGTGTGCATGGGAGGTGGCTCCAGCACCGACCTGAAGCTGAACACGTCCTGGCAAAAGAGGCAGTTCACCAGGCCACTTCTGCTCCAGCACTACCAGGGGCTGCTGGAAATGTCAAGAAGGCACTGAGATAACCAAGCTTGGAAGAAAAAATACGTACGTGCAGGTGTGTATTCCGCCACATGACAGGTAGAGTGCCTTTGTGCCTTGTGCTTCTGTAGTTCAATGACGGAGTGCGATGAGGAGCTGCAGCATGCTGTAGCTACGTTCTAGAAAGAAGCAAACCCAGGGTATTTAACTGTGTTTCCTCCAATATTTCCATCATTTTTATATTTGATGTTAAAAATAGAGAGCACTTTTGATTACGACTATTATTTTGCATTGCCAGCCATTTCACTCTGTGTTTGTACCTGCATATCATGTCTAACCACTGGCACAATCAGACGCGCTCCACTCAAAATAAGACTTTTTACGGGGATGAAAGTCTGCATGATGCCTACTGGCACTGTTCCTTTTAGGTTCGTTTCAAAGGTTTGAATAACGAGTGCCTAAATTTATGGTTGGTCTAACATTCAATACGAAGAAAAATACAAAAGAAAATAAAACACACATTCCGTGTTGCGAACGACAGGTCCTAGAGCGATCCAGCACCCGTGACACATCTATATCCATAGCTTGATAATCATCCTGCCAGGAAAATGTGTTGTGTCAGCTCACGCCAAGTTTAGAAATGCAAAGAAGAAGATGATAAAATTTCCTTAATCGAAATGAAGGAATAGAGTCTCTAAAAGTATATGCCAATTATTGCAGAGCAGCTTTTTAAAGTCTTTCAAGCTTTTAAAGATTATTCAAAGCACTTGAAATAGGCTTCAATCTAATGCCTCATTTCATTGCATTAAACAGCCTAGTTAATAAAGAATCAATATATTCAAAGGGCAAGGTTATCTTTTGTCTATAAGGGGTGGTGTCATTCTGAACCTTTTATAGTTCAAATGCTGAAAAAGACCTCATGAAATCCATACTCATCAAGTGGGTCAACTAGAGCAATAAAGAGGCCCCTGAAAGAATGGCTGCACTCCTTTAAAACAACTATAAGTCTTATCTCCCCGCATAGTGCTTGCGCGGAATCAGCCAGAAAATGTCAATTTCTCATCAAGACAAGAGGCCCGATGATAATTTTTTTCTAGAGAATACATACAATTAGGAGAATGCAGAAAGGCCCCATCAGTGATTTGTAGCTTATTATGTCACCAGCAAGCTGCGATCTACTGCTAAGCAGATAATAAGGGCTGTTGATAACTGAAGTGTCAATATGCCAAAGAACGATTTTTGAATGTGAGCCCTTGTGCTTTTTTTCCCCTCCTCGTGCAGATCGCAGGGCCTGATAACAGAGCATCTGCCAACCGACACCGCGCGCCGGACCACACAATTAATGCCATGAATAAATAGCACAAAAGAGTTTAGATTCTTTATACTCTTTGAGACAATTCCCTGTTTTACCCTTCAAGGATTTCTTTTATGTTCGAATAAGGTTGCTTTTAATGAAATTTAAACTCATCAGAGGAAATCAAAACCTTCAAATCAGATTACAAATTGATTTTTTTTTGGTCACTTGTCGTTATACAATGTACTGCTGTAAGTTCTACAGGAAAAGGAAGAAAAAGTGCCGAGTATTGAGTAAGAGTATGCAAACAGCCTTTGAAAAGGCGTATGAAAGAGGAACATTCCTAAAATGCCACAAGAAAGTTTTGAAGAGTTGATGTGTTTCACTTAACACGTGATCGTTACTGTTATGTTCATAATGTGCTGGTCATAAAGAAAAAACTATACTAGAACTTTGAAATGCATACATTAAATCACCAAACCCAAATGATCTCTGTTTTTCTTATATATAATGCTAGATGTCATTGTTACATACAAGGAATTAAACATTATTTCGCAGAGCTCAGGTCAATAGCAGCAGAAGGCGAGTCTGAGAGTGGGTCTGGTACCCCTTCCCATTGGTGACGCTGCCAGTGCAGTTTGGCCAGCTAAAATATGATGCTGGCAACATATGCTATATACAGTCATGATCTTTTTGTTTCCTTCCACGATACAATAAAGTTACTGTTGTAGTATCACATTTTTGTCTTCTCTTTATTTATCAGCTTGAAGAAACGAGATACAGTAAATTGGTTACTAAATGGTAATTTTTGTTGCCTGAAGTTTTTAGAAGACTTCTGTTGTGATGTGACGCTGTCTTCCGCTTGCCCTGAGACAAATGAAAAGATTTGAGAAACTTCTTTGTAACAAAGGAAGGCATTAACTGCCCCAGGCCACCGTGAATGGTGAGTGCAAGTAAGATCTGCTCCAAGCAGGCAGAGCTCACAGCGAAACTGAGTCTAGAAGTGGTCTGTATAATACAGCCAACAAGCTCTGAAGTTGTCCTGTACTGACAGTGGGATTAGCAAAGGGACAGCAAGGGGAAAGAGGAGATCAGACAGGAGGAAGACCTGGGGGAGCTGCACAGAGCAGGGCTGCCCTGGGCACAGGGCTCCAGAGCTGCCATTGCCTCCGCCTGGCTGTGGTACCAGCGGGCAGCGGGATGCTGGCATCAACCTGGTCAGACATGGGAGCACTTGAAACCATAATGAATAGAAACAATAATAATTCAGAACCTGCAATACGTTGTCTTGCAAGGCTGTCTGGGCAGACCAAGCGTCACTCAGTGAGAAAGGGGAAATAAGTACTGAAAAGGATAGGAGCCGTGCCATACAGTAGGAGCCACTCCAGCTCAGCAGGGAGTGCCATCTCTGAGCACGCCAGCCCTCCAGCAGTCTATCCAGCCCCCCTGCTGCCCCATGCCCTTCCCTGGGGCAGCAGTAGGCTCTCTATAGGGCAACAGGCAGGCTGCAGTAAGGCTTTGGGCAGCCTGGGGGCCAGGGCCCACAGCCAGAAATAAAACCAGGATAGCCAGGCAGCTTCAGAGGCTTACACATCAGTTTGGAAAAGTCAGCTGTGTGAAGAAAACAGCACAGTGTAGATTGGTTTGGGATAAAAGCTCCCAAAACATACTTGAGGTGGAACATCACCAGTTTCACCTACATCAGGTGAAAGGGACGGGTGTGTACATCTGTGGGTCAATGCTGGAAAATCCCACAGTGCAGCCGTGCTGAACAGGTAGCTCTGGAAGAGCCTTGGGCTTCCTTCCTGGACATTAGTGAAATTGAAGAGTGAGCATTTTTACAAAATGGAATTCCTGGTTTTTCATCTTAAGGAAACTGAGCTGACAGAGCTGGAACCAGATCCAGCAAGTGAGCCCAGCCACTGCTATGCTCTGATCAGCTGAGGGCTGAGGAACTCAGAGAGGAAGGTGGTAGTGGATGAGCTGCTGTATCTGTGCTTTTGCAGTCAAGCCATGGGAGGCAAAAATCATGGTTTAATCATCTGCAGGGGGATAAGAAAGGAAGAAGGTCTACAAAGTAGGGTAAAACAGTTATTGGGACATTGGGAGCTAGGGAGAGGGCACAAAGTTTGCTCTAAATCAGAAAGTAGCACTGCCGGCAGAAAGCCATGCAAAAGTGCCATTGAGCAGGTGGCAGAGACAGGATGAAGGCATCACGCTCATGCTGTGATGCCCCATGAGGTAACTCAGCCCTCATGATTGATACGTGCTTGCAGAAGTGAAGGAATGAACTTTTTTTCCTATAGAAGTGGGAAGAAAATAGAAGGAACTTACCTTTGAATTTTGTAGAACCAAAATCTCCATAGAGCAGGGTGTCAGGTAAAATCATTTTGAGGTTTTGTTGTCTGTGGTCTACCAACGATGGCTGGGGGCTTCCCCACCATTCAGCATCCGTGTTTCTCACTCGTTTATTTTCAGACCACAGTGTCATGTCTGCACCACGTGGGGACCAGTCACTTGTGTGTGCACATCCCCCCTTGTATCCCAAGCCAGTCTAAGCTGCCAAAGGCTGCACTGCTGCTGGGATGCTGCTTTGCAGAACAGTTCATGTTTGCATTATGTTGCTGTTGAGTGGGAAAGCAAGACCCTTGCAGTAGGCCATCAAATCCAGCAGTTACTTCTGCAGGCTGCTATCCCATACTGCTGCAAGAAGAAGGTATCAGATCCCAGGTAGGACAAAGAGGAGGCTGGAAGACAAATGCTTCATCTTCTCTCAGTGCTACACCATATTTGCACACCATGGTTTGCTGTGGGTGTCTTGTGTGATCCATATGGATGGGAGAGCCTTCAGATGCTGCTATGCAGGAAACAGACAGAGGTTAAGCAGATAAAGAAGATAAAGATGCCCAAAATGCTCTGCTTTAGGTATCGTTAAGATGTCACAACCACAAAACTAGAATGCCTCAAAGAGTAATAGATGCATGTTAGTGTAATCAGCTACAGAGTGCTCACATTGTTCATGTAAATGCAAAAATCTGAGAAAAGTTCTTTTAAATCTTTTTGTTAACATTACCCTGGCAAGCAGTTAGCAGAAGCCAATCAAGCACATGTGCTCTCTGGGTGCTGCCCCTACTATGAGGGAAGTAACCTGCAGGAGCACAGCAGGCTGTGCGATGGGGACTCATCAGCCACGAACTTGTAGAGAAGAGTTTGTGCTTCCAGGGCAGCTGGATGGGGCTGGCAGAGCAAGGGCAGGGACGTGGTGTTTTTGTGCAATAGGGACGCCACAAGTTCAATCAGGGTCAGGAAAACATATTTTTTTCGATGCTGAAATTATCCATTCTGAATGGAAACTGACATAAATAACTCTGGTGTGTGAACTGTACGTACCGTGCACTGCTCACCGCTCCTGTAGTGTTCAAATATAAGGAGGAGCAGAAACAACAGGTTTGGGTGCTAAAATAAATATTTCAGCCGTCACAACTGGACTGCCTCAAGGTCAGATTTACATTGTTTTCTACCACCACTCTCTATTTTCTCTTTAATGAAATGACCCTTGTCCTGTAGTCTTCTGGCACCATGATGAGAAGAGAAAGCCTTCTCCTTGTCTGCTGTCATGGCTACTCTGCCCCATATTTTCAATGCGAAGATTAAATACTGATGCATAGCAGGGCAGTAAGAGCCACTGACCAGGGACGTGGTGCTGGTGGGATAGGCTGCCCACCCCTCTGCATGGGCTCAGCCCCTCTGCCTCACGGTGACAAACCTTGTGACAGCCCTTCCAGCAACAGCACAGGAACGTCTGTTCCTTTCAATGTATTTGTCTGGTTCAGGTCAATGACTAATTCACTTGAAACTGAAAACCCGACTGGGAGCTGGAAGAGCAGAAAATGTGTTTTCCTCTCCCTGTCCATGAATAAAAAATAGATTTGAAAGGATAAGATCCACCAGTTTTAGCATCTTGAAGGACGCAGTGACCACAAACCACCCATTCAGCATTTTGAATGTAGATAATACCATTTCCTTTGCTTAGTAGCTCTATGAACATATTAATTGTAAACGCATAAGTTGTTTAGAAGAGAACTTGACAACCCATGGAATACTATGGGAAATGCAACATCCAGCGATTTCGTAGACACAGAAATACAAAGCATATAATCTGAACATTAAATAGAACTGCCTACACAAAAGGAAATAGTTAAAGTAACCCAGGTCAGCAGACTGAACAGCCAGAAGACACACATATTCAGAAAAAAATGATGGGTGCAGCCCCTGCCAGCACCCCCTGGGGAGGAGCCTGGGCTCCCCAAAGTTGCCATAGGAAAAAGCAATGCAGGACAGTGATTTCAGACAAACCCTTTTCCTGAGACCTTCTGGATCCTTCTGTCAGTAATACTTATCCAATACCTGGTGATGGAAAAGTCACCCACCAGCATCCTTTTTCTCGGTGTACACACATGCATGGTGCAGCCTACAGCACCTCATCCAATGCTGCTTCCTTTGCTCCGAGCTCCATCTTTAATGCAGCGTTGCCCTTTGGTAGATGTGTGGTTAGGGCTAGGGCTATGCCTGTGGCATTTTAGGGTCAGCAGTTCTGCCTCAGGGTCCGTTTTCACACAAGCTGGCCTCCTAGAACTTTGTTTTCAAGCAACACCTGGCCATCTCATTTAACCAACTCACATTTACAGGATCCAAGTCTGCATTTGCAATGAAGGGCCGAGCCCAGGCTCCGATGTGGCAGACTGTGAAGCACCAGGAACGTACTGTGCTGCAGTGAGCCAGTGATGGCCACACACTGCCAGCAATGCAAACCTGCTGCTTGTGCCACCTCACACAGCCCAGCTGGAGAGCAGCCTTGCTGCACAGGACCTCCTCAGCCAGGGACAGGTGCAGGCATGCTGGCAATCAGCAAAGCCAAGGTGTATTTCCTGCAGCATGCAGCTGGGGGCATTTTGCAACTCATTTTGCTGGAGAAAACTTGTTATTTAATTGCCTTTGCTGCTGCTGGATCGGAGTCAAAATGAGTGGGAATATCAGGTCCTGCCAGATATATTCAATCATATTACGGCTTTTTTCCCCCGAATGGATGCGGCATGCCAGTGAGCAGTGAAGCAGTTAAACACAGCCATGCAGATGCCAGCAAGGCTGCGATTTCACAAGGAGCATCCCACCAAAATGAACAAGGAGAACACACACATCCCCAGGTGCTTCTACCAGTCCCCACAGAGAGCTTACGGGAAGGGAACTCAATGGCTTGGCCAACTGCTGGAAGGAGGGATCTCTGTTCTGACAAAGCAAGAATACCATCCAACACAGCCCCTAAATAAAGAGTGAGGGCTGTTAAAATTCATAAGGATGCATTCACGCTGCCAAGCAGGTGGAGCGAGGAGGCAGAGGTGCCCCCAGCAGCCCAGCCCCGCATCGCAGTGCTCCACGAAACTGGGTGGAGAGGGGAAAAAGCGATGTCTAAATGAGTCCAAAACTGATTATCAGGTTCCTAAGTGGCAATCTAATTTAGCTATATAAAATCATGAAAGGCAAAGAATTAATTGATACTAATGAGTTATACCAGATAGCATCATAATTAATTCCTAAATAGAAAGAGGACATAGGCTGGAGTGTGTGTGGGGGGAAACAAGACTGGCCTACATATCCTAGCAGATTACAGAGGGTATATCTGAAATGAGAAATGAGCAGCTGAAGTCAGGATGGATGGAGCTTCAGCACTGCTCCCATGGTTTGGGGAGCCCCGCGCCCCCTGTGGGCAACGGGTGCCGGTCCCTGCATCCCAGGGCACACATTGGGTACCTGCTGGTTGCCACGGTAACCACACAGATTGGATTTGTTTTCTTTTTCTCCCCCCAAAAATGTTGCTGAGTAAATCAGCGCATAATCCCACGACAACTTTGCCATGCATTAAGTTACAGTTCTAGGATTGCTGCAGCAACTTAGAAAAGGAGTTGGTGGGTGCGACTCAGAGCAAAGCTGCTCTGCTCCACTCTGGTTTGGACCTACTGAGTCCTCTGCTGCATAAATCACAGGTGACCACTCGTGTGCTGGAGGACAAAAAGCTTTGATGAATCACAGAAACAGTAAATTATACATGGAAAGGGCATTCATTTTTGGAAACCCTATAAAATTAGCATCACATGTTGATACTCTGCTTCCATGAATATGAATCAGAGACCTCTTTGGCCTTATTTCTGAAACTGACATTAAAAGTTTTGTTCATTTTAAATTTTTTTTTTCTCCCTCAAAACCAGGTTTTAGTTTTAAAAGAAATCCCATTTGCAGAAATCAAATTCCAGTTACATTATTGCACGGTGAAGCCCTGAGTCGCTCTCCTGTTGAACAGCCCACATCTGATAAACTGCAAAGAAATATCAGTTTGTAGAATTAAGGTAATTGTTAAAAATGTTACCATGACAAGTCATGCACTTTTGGCACACACCAATATTTCACATCAGCCTGAGCCAAATTCCTGCTGCTAAAAGTGTAAACGGTCACAATCAGTGATCAACTCCATTTGACCCTGGCATCAAGGCCATTCATAGAAACAGTAGTTACGCGGTAAATCCAGCTCAACACGAAATAATTGTTACAAATCAAATGATTTTCTGTGGCCGACAGGTTGGCCAGGGAACAAGCAACCCATTGACACCACGCCCTCGTGTGTGAGGACTGTGGGCTGTGATGCAGGACAGCAGGAGGATAGGGAAATAACGATAAATAAAGACAAATTTTGCCAAACACCTTTCAAGCCCTTCCTGCTGGTGTGTCCCCACCTGGCACCTCTTCCTCTGTGACATGTCATCTTTGCAATGGGGGATGAGGAGGATGCTGTGTGTCTGTGCAGCACAAAGCAGACCCAGCAGTAATGCTCCTCTCTCCACCACTGCCAGCATGTCACGCATCCCCTTGTGTTGCTCCCAGGTCGGCTGGGATGTGCTGTCCTCCTTCCTTGCAATAAGAAAAGCTGGCATCAGTGAGATCTGCTGCTAAATAATCCAGAACAGGAGCGGATGGAGCCATGCAGAGAAATGGAAACGTTCGGGTACGCTGGGAGAAAATAAGTAATTTAGATATAGGGAACGGTGCCTTCCTGCCTGACGTGTCCTTATTTTGTCATTGATTGCTTCTCTACACATGCAACTTCAGCCCTTAAATACTGCACATACTGGAAGTTTTAAAATCAGTGCTGAACTGCTAATCTTTTCCCGCTACAAATAAAGAAAAATTAAATTGAAATTGTGTTTCCAGCTGCCTTTCTTTGGGTTTACCTTCCCATTTAGTGCTGCCACCGCCACTTCTTCCCCATCAAAACGCATTTGTAGTGACGCACGTTTCCTCACTCTCCGAAAGAGATGGGGCTTAAAACCATCTTAAAAAATTACGCCTCATATTTGTCGGGCATCCCATGGTGGGCCTTACAAACAATCCGAGCACGAGGAGAGGAACAATGTCTGGGGCGAAGCAATGCTGGCAGGCTTCACAAAAACGGACAAAACAAGAGGCTGTCCTCAGGTCCTGCTCTCACGTGGGAAAGCGCTCGGGCACAGCGCTGCGCCGAATGAGCTGCTGATAAATCTAATCCTGAAGGATTGGAAATGAGGTAAAAGAAATTTTGATGAAAATTATGTACATGTACTTTGACAAGCTCATAAACACTGCAGCCATGATAAGTTTTCTTATTTTTTTTTTAAGACCTGACACAACTGTGTAAGCCCAAACTCTAATTTTTACAGCCCTGGGTTTGGAGATCTGTCATTGGGAGATATAATGGAAAGAATAATTGCTTGGTGGCTGCACAAACATGAGATGTGTTGTCAGGCTGCAGTTTGGAGGCTACATCTGGCTTCAGAAATGATTGATGCTGTCTCTGTGTGTGATTTGGGAAACAATTTTTTTTTTTTTTGCTAACACAACCGACGTGCTGAACCTCCGCGCAGCCGGAGCAATTAAATCGTTATTAATGAAAACTTTTCATTTATTCCTCTTACTTCCAAGCGCCTCTTTCGATTGCGGCACTGCACGGCGATGGCAGAGGAAGGTAGGCATGTGATTTCAATTTGAAATTAAAAGTCATGTCTGAATAACAGAACAGCATTCTCATTTCCTAATACTCTGCTTTTTACTACTTTGCATTCAACTGTGAAAAGTCTTTTAAAACTCTGAACAGCAGTAAAACTTGAATGAATTTTTGACCCATTATTGCATAGCGGGTGCGCTTTCCAAGTTCGAGAGACTGCCAAGTTCTCCCCACCTAATATTTCCACTTTAATTGTGCCACTTGAGAAATTTACGTGCCTCAAAATATGGCATGAATCTTACGCTTATTGCAGTATCATTAGCAGCAACATTTAAGCAACATCTGTGTGCTATAGAACTAATTGAAGTAGCAGAAGTGGCAGCTGTAAATCCACAGGAAGATGGCAGTTTGCACCCAGCACTGCTGAGTTAGCGGGTAACTGTCAGCCTGTTCCTGCAATCTGCTCTCGAGGACTACGGTACAGGCACACAATGTCCAAAAAAATACAGCGAGTAGGCTAATGATCCTATTAACCACTTTGCTGCACCAATTTGGCTGTTTTTCCAGTTTCCTTGTTGAATTTCATTATATATTTCACCGTTCCAGTAAAAAGTCCAGTATGAGACATGCTCGCTCGTAAGCCACTGACGTTGGGGAGTGAAGCTCCTTCTCGGTTGAATTAACACAAAAATGATTTTTCTTTTTTTAATCCAATATATTTCCTCATTCTTTTCCATTGTTTCATTTTTCTTCATCGGTGAAAAAGAACTTTTACCAACTGCTAATGCTGGTATTTAAAGCAATGACATTTCCCTCCCTGGGATGTAACATTTTCCATAATCCATGCCACTGGGAGGGGGCACGCCTGGAGCTTTAGGTGTGTGGGTTAAAGCACATCTTCATCCGTGCCAGGAAGGTTGCTGTGCCACACGTGTGGCCCGCAGCTCATCAGGGCACCGCCGCTGATTGCACTAATTGGTGATTACAAAAGGAGGAAGGTGTTTAAAGTAGCATGTCCTGGTATTACTGCATAATCCAGGCACACGGCACATCGGGACTCCAGAGTGTCTTGGAGCATTACCCATGCTTCCATCCTCATTTGTTCCTTGGGGGAAAACAGAAGGTTTAGAAACCTTGCAATAGAATAGAATGGAGTGGAATGGAATAGAATAGGTTAGGAAAGGATACGATATGACACGACATACCGTAACATAACATAACATAAGCATAACATAAAAATATAACACGATATAATACACAACATAGATGTTATAATGAGATAGCATAATAATACGCCCAATAATAACAATGAAATAATAATGCTAGGCATCAATGCTTTGGCACAAAAGCCATGTTTCCTGCCAACCCTGTGCCCCCACTGGCCGTGCCCAACTCCACCCCAGCATTGCTGGGATCCCCCTTCTCCCTCCCTCCCACCCGGCACTGGGAGCAGAGGAAGCCCCATGGCTGGGCTGTGCTCACCACAGGCCCTGCTGCATTAGGAGCCCAGCACGTCTGCCTGGCTGCCATGTGACGCACCGCGAGCCACCAGCATTTGTTGTCTTAATACACAAATACTTGGGGACCCAGCTGATAAGGGACAAACTGTTCTGAATCTGCTGAACTACACGCTTAGGGTGGCATGGACCCCGGCGATATTGAAAATCAATAGTCACGTGGCAGTTTAAAGGTTAGAGGTCTCCTGAATTAACTTTCTAGTACTAAATTACCAGCCCTCAGTAATTTTGTTTGTTTCTCTTTTTTTTTGGGGGGGGGGGGTGGGGGGGTGGGGAGGGGGGGTGGTTTGTTTGTTTCTTTCTCTCTTTCTTCATTCTGGAAGCAATGGGAAGATGCATTGGCTTTAACACTTAGCTAAGGTCTGCCTGGGAGCAACAGGAGAAAATAGCAAAACTTGTTAATATTTTATGTGATAATATAGATATTAAGGTATTTCTCAAAAGACCATTTAGAAAAGCATCAGATATTTGCAGCCTAAGTTAGTCTTCTTCAAAAGGGTTAGCTGGCAGCAAGGTTGCCAGGTGGAATGGTCAAAAATATCATGCAGTTAAAGATGCTCAAAAGCTAATGCTTCTGCTGCTGTCTTGACAGCTAACACCATGGCTGCAGGTGCTTTGGGCATCTGGGAGATTTTCTGGGGGACAATTGGGTGGATTGGGCATTAGCAAACTGCAGGAAGCAGACCTCCAGCTGTGGCCAGGAGCAGTGCTGAGGGCTGGGATCAGAGGGCTCTGCTGGGCTCCCCAGCTGGACCTTGGGCAGGAACCTCAGGTTTTCACAAAGAAGTCACAGAGCACCACAGAGAAGTCTGGGTTAGAAGGAACCTCAAAGCCCATCCAGCTCCAAGCCCTGCTGTGTGCAGGAAGACCTGTGCTTAGACCAGACTGACCAAAGCCCCAGCAAAGCCCCCATGGTCCTGGAATGCCCATCCTGGGTGACCACATTTAAGAAAGAGCTGAAGCAGCAGACACACCAAACCCGACATCCACATTGGAGAAGAATTTGTGTGCATTAAACAGACTCACTTGGATTCACGCAGAAATAAAATTCAAAATATGGGAAGAGTATCTGAGGTTACCACTCAGCTCTAATTACTGAAGTAAACTAAACACCTCAAAAAAAAAAAAAAAAAAAAAAATCACAAACGCTAAATATCTTGTTTAAAAAACAAATTGTGAACTTAACCTTTTCAGCTCTGGCATTTCCAGGCATTCTAAGTGTCAGATTCATCGCTGCCACTGACACGTGCAACTTCTGTTTATTGACACGTGCCTCCCAGCCCCAGTGCTGGATGGAAGCGGGAGGGCTGCAGGCACAATGCCACCCCATACTGAACCCTGAACCTATGATGCACGTGGAATCATGCCCAAGGAGGCTGTGGATGCCCCATCCCTGCAGGCATTCAAGGCCAGGCTGGATGTGGCTCTGGGCAGCCTGGTCTGCTGGTTGGTGACCTGCACACAGCAGGGGGTTGGAACTGGATGAGCCTTTGCAACCCAGGCCATACTATAATATGATAAAAACCCCACACAAACAGCAACAAAGACCAAGCCATAGCTAATGAAATAAAATGCACTGCTAAGCACGTTTGGACTCCATCTAAAGCAACACTTAAGCACAGACAAAATTTCACCCATTTACAAAGCTCTGCTCACTTCAGATGGGACTCACGTACGCACAAATTCTCACATAAACGGGGTTGTATTGAGGTATAAACTGAAAACATCTTCCTCTGTTCATCTGAGATTTCTCCTATCATAAACTTTTGATTAGATGGTGTATATGTTAAACTACAGATAAAAGTTCCTATTGGAGTTTTTCCTCTGTTAACGGTATGTATATAAACCCACAGACTGCTGATGGGCGCAGGAGGAGCACATGCTGTTATTTTTTGAGTAAAAAAAGCTAGAACTTTAAAGCCATCATTTTACAGTCTAGCTTGAATGAGTATTTTCTGCTTCACAAATAGGCAAAATACTCCTATAGGAAATGTTGAAGATTTGTTTTTTATAACCATCATTCTTAACTAGTGCACAATTATGTTTATTTCTATCAGCAATCTTATTAATTCCCATACTACTTCTGGACCACGCTCGCACCACAGAAATGATTTTAATTGAACATTTATTAAAACAAATGCCTTGTCAGGACATACCCTCTCCATCTGGCCGCACTGGACGGGCATTATTTCCTGGATGTGTCTGCTTTATGCAACATCTTCTCACACAGATCTCACTGACCAGCAGAGATCATGATTAGATTGTTGTGGGTTTTGTTCCACAGCCTTTTCTGCCACAGCCCTTCTTGTCTCTCTGCCATCAGCTCATACGCACACACTGCAGGACTCTTCCTCTTCTGCTGCACAGGGTACGTCTTCTTCTGGAAGTACACCATTAGCCACAGATCTGACAAAATGCAGAGATCCTCTATAAATAACCTCTCTGCAATGCTGCATGGCCTGCATCTCTTCTTTTTTACTTCTTCTTTCATTTTTTTCTTTTTCTTCTGCACATGCACTCTCACAATCACAGAGATAAGAGTTTGGCTAAGAAATAAAATTTGAATTGAGTTCCCAGCATTACAGTTAAGCCCTTAAAAATAAAATAAGAGAATCTTTCCCCTCTCTTTCTCCCTAAAACCGTCACCTGCTGACAAGCAGATTCCTAGCAGTATAAGGACCTTTCCCAGCACACTTGCTCGCTTAGCAGCCAAACATTATTTTTATTGCTGGCATCACAAACAAACACAAAACAAATTCCGAGACACTCAGAATTCAAAAAATGGCAGCATTGTGCAGTTAATCCTCTATTCATGGTTATATCAAAGTACTGTGCTGTTATTTTGACTGTGATTCATCTTAATGAAAGCCGCTGCTTTTACAGCGTATCTCCTTCAACCCCAAACTGGTGCCCACACTCCTCTCTCCAACCAGACTGTGGGAGATTTAAAGCTGTTTGGTCACACGCAAGAGCAAGTGGTGCTCCTCGAAACTTTAGAATGAGCTTAATATTCACTGAACTGGTTGTCTTTTGTTTATTTTTCATCAAAAGCCCTTGCAGTCTCTGTAACAGTAACTGCAAACAGTCCATCACATTCACCTTTACATTTCCATTCTATCACAGAATCACAGAATTGCCAGGGTTGGAAGGGACCTCAAGGATCATGAATCTCCAACCCCCCTGCCACATGCAGGGCCACCAATCATTCCACCTAATGCTGGACCAGGCTGCCCAGGGCCCCATCCAATCTGGCCTTGAGCACCTCCAGGAACGGGGCATCCACAGCCTCTCTAGGCAGCTGTTCCAATACCTCACCACTCTCATAGTAAAGAATTTCCCCCTGACGTCCAACCTAAATCTCCCTTCCCTCAACTTAAAACCATTTCCCCTTGTCCTGCTGTCACTCACCCTTTCAAAGAGTTGATTCCCCTCCTGTTTGTAGGCTCCCTTTAGGTACTGGAAGGCTGCAATGAGGTCACCCCACAGCCTTCTTTTCTCCAGGCTGAACAAGCCCAGCTCCTTCAGCCTGTGCTCATAGGGGAGGTTGATCTGGTTGTTTTTCACTTTTTCCTTGGCAGCTTTGGGCACAAACTTCATTATCATCTTTTGGATGATTATCATCTTTTGGATGATAATGTACTGTTTTTAGCAGTTCTATTTTGTGTAGAAGTCCCTTGAGACAACCAGGGTCTCCTAGAAGGGTCACGTAGTGCCCTCAAATGCTTGTATGAGCATAAGGACCACCCAACATTTGTATTTCCAGCAGTACTATAATTCCATCAGCACTGGGACTGGTGGGCACTGTGTGCCACATGGATGCATCCCAGCAGCTTCCAGAGGCTTCCTCCATTGAGATACTGGAGTGCTTGCAGCCTTCATCACAATGTTCAAAGCAGGTCCAGTGCAGGACACGGAGCACCTGAATCCCTTGCTGTTTATTTCTCGTGTTATTTTCCAGTTTTAGGGCTGTTTTATTGACATGACCCTTCCATAAGTGTGCAGAAATACTTAGTATCAAAATGATAAAGTGAGTCAGCTCATTATCTTTAATGCGGACATCAAAGTCGCATCTTAATGGCCATAAGATTATGCATGCTTTGAAACAAACATGCATAAATTATCTGAGGACTTCAAATAATGGCAAAGAAAAAAACAAAGATTCTCCCTTATTTTCCCTTCACAGGAACTCTGACTTGCTAAGGATCACTGCCCTGCGAAGCTCCCTCTGCAGTTTCCTTTCTTAGGGCTAGAATGGCAACATTTTAGAAAGGTTTGGTTTGGGACACAGCTAATTCCTACCTTCGCTTAAGCTGCAATTACAGCCATCTTGATTAGACAATTTCTCAATATACGGATTCATCTTCAAAAAACATGAACACAACATAAGGTTGCAGTTCTTTGCAGGTGGAAAATCAAAGTCAGATTTAAAAGGAGTTTACCGAAATATCCAACCAAAGCCAACTGATACCATACCATAAGGTGCGGCGTAACTATATGACATTTCTGAAGACTGAAGAAGCTTTCATGGGCTTGAAAACCTTTGCAGATTATTGGGATGCTGTAGGCCCAAAAGGAGGAAGAAAAGCTGAAATCCAGAGCTCACAGGCCAGGGCTGATGTGTCCCATTGCTTCCAAACCTTAGTTTAAGCCAAATAGCAACCATGTGCAGAAGGCAACTCAAATGACAGAGATGCTGGCATGAAGGTGTAAGAAGTTGTGAAAATAACTTCCCAAAAAACTCCTTGTGAAGAATATCTCACAAAAACTTCATCCAAACTCAGAGATTTGACACAGACCAGAATTAACCGCCAAGAATTACCGAGTGATACAGAAGTAAAATTGGGCAAAAATTACATCCAGTTTCAGTCTGCGTACGGCCAGCACTTGAATCACAAAATCCACTGGCCTATTTTCTGAACAGAAAAGACCTCCTGCTTTAAAGATTGGACAGAAAAAGGAAACTTGCATTGAAAGTCAAGTTGTGAGAAAAGCAAATCCACGAGGCATCCCTGGGGAGTGGAGGGAGCAGAAAAATGTGACCAGCAGGTACACGTATGTCAAGAACAGATGATCTGCCCATTGTAATTAAAGAGAGAGAGACGTACAGAAATCTCAGGCAGTGAGGAGATGCCAGGAGGCTTCAATGGAGTGGATCGCTCCTTGCTCAGACAGTGGGAGATGAGGAGTCAGAAGGAGCTGGTGGGTGGCAGGCACAGCCATTCTGAGCTGACAGAGCTACCCAAGACCTGTGCTCAACCTGCGATTAATCACATGCACACAAAGCCCCGGCTGCGCCCAGCCGCCATCCTGCGTGTCACAAACTTCATAATTCCACTTGGAGCGAGACAACAGCAAGTTAAATTTCTGGATCCCTGTCACTGTGTCACACTTACAGAAGTTGCACCAGGGAATGGTCAACGATGGGAGTAATTTGAATGGCAATGTCAGTTCTCGCAACCTGAGGTTCGAGGGAAGTGCCCTGCTATCATCCAGCAGCTCTGTCACACTGCTCAGCCCTGCTCCTGGCCCCATCCCACTCCTTCAAAACCAAAACGAGAAACAGGGATCTAAAGCTGGAATAATTTGACGTTGAGCTCCTGACAGGTATCGGCTGAGTGAGGAGTTCAGGTCTGGTCAGCACATCTTATTTTGGAAAACCTGCAGAAGTTGCTACGTAAGCTTGTGCATGCCTTGTATCACACCTGTGCTAGACTCAGTCAATCTAAATGGTGTACAGAAACAAAAACTGGCTGTGCAAATGTGCAAGAGTTTTGAGTAGTACCTGTCCCTCAGTAACACCTCCACAGTGCTTTTTCTTTGCATTTGAGAGACCGACTCAGCATCCAGAGCACAACTCACGCGCTGACTTACCCTGAGCGATACAGAAGGAAGCAGCTTTAAATCCATGTAGCTATCAAGATGGGGAGCTCTCAAATGCCTGACTTCAATCTGTTAAACACCAATTCACACCATGCTGACTCAGAAGCATCCAAACACAATATTCCCCCAATTTAACTAAATCACACCTGTTGTGAACATAGTCTAACTGCACACTCAGATCTCACCTAAAAGCAATAGCAAATAAAAGCAGGAAAGCCCAGCTGTGAGTCCCCTGGCTTCCAGAGGGACAGAAGGAAAGGGAGAGTGGGAATTTGTTTTGGAACAAGGACAGACAATGGGATAAAGAGAGCCTCTTTTGCTTTGGGAGAATGGTAGGTGCTGTGCTTGGTGGGGCACTGGTGCTGGGGTGAGTGTCTCCTGCTCCAGCACATAGGCTGTCCTGTTTGTTTACTCAAAATCTTCTTGTTCAGAACAAGAGATGTGACAGCAGGATGTTTGGCCTTTCTCACTGTTCTCTTTGCTGGGAATGGCAAATAAGCCAAGATGCTGTTTATATGTTGCCCAAAGTGCCACTGACTTTGGAGTACCTACAAGCAAAGTGAAGCAGAATTACCTTTGTTATTTTTAGTTTGAAAGAAGTGGCTTACTGAGTCAGTAAATATATATCTATTGATATCATTATTTTCTTATTTTTACATCAAACATAAATACAGTGGGAGAAAAATATTTCTACAGAAATGTGAAAGGAAAGAAATGGAAAACAAGCCAAATTTAGATTTTGCCTGCAGGATAATTGACAAATCAAGAAGCTTTCCTGACTTCAAAACAGCTACTTAGATCACAGGTGGCTGTATTCTTAAAGGATAAAAAGCAAAGCTATCTCTTTTTATGGTATCCTTTTCAGGCATTCTCCTCTGTCACAGCCACCAGGCTTTTATGAGTGCCCAGGCAGAAGAAGCTGGATCCTGTTGCAACACTCTGTTGGACTATAAACCAATGATATTTGCTTTACCTGTGCACTATCTTCCATGGAACAAAACAACATTTACATCTGGGATCAATTTGCTTGAAATTAAAGTGCAGCTTTTATATCTCTTCTGCATCAGAAGTATAGTGTTAAGGCTATAACATACAGACAGTTACACATTACTTTGCATTGTAATATTTAGATTTCTGTCATTTTCTATCTGAAGTAAAAAGCGTCTTTAAATAAATGAGTGATCTTACACTACATATTTTATGGGCTGTGTACTCAGCAAGATACATCTGCATTTGTATCGTGCATAAACTCATCTCCAATTTAAAACTATGTATTTAGACCTTGAATTTTAATGCTTAAACTATAATGCAGAGTAGGGATAATTTGGACTACGGCACAGAAAAGTTCTGCTTTGTTTGAACCCAGCGCTCTGCAACCTCTTGGCAGGAGGTGAAGGCAGCTTCCACCTCATCACCTGGTGTCACCAAGCCCTCCAACCATGCTTGGGGTTCAGAGCTGCGTGGTGCATTCCAGGATGGCCACCACCATCACCTGGTGATCCAGGAGGTTTGTGCAATGCTTTGTTCACCAGAACATCAGGACGTAAACCTCAATTTCCAGCAGTGTTTGGCTGTGCTGCTGGTGCCTTGGGACCTTTAGTGGGACTTCAGCAAGGGACTTGCCCATGAATCACAGAGTCATAGAATGGCCTGGGTTGCAAAGGACCACAATGCTTGTCCCAGTTTCAACCCCCTGCTATGTGCAGGTCACCAGCCAGCAGCCCAGGCTGCCCAGAGCCACATCCAGCCTGGCCTTGAATGCCTGCAGGGATGGGGCATCCACAGCCTCCTTGGGCAACCTGTTCCAGTGCCTCACCACCCTCTGGCTGAAAAACCTCCTTCTAATATCCAACCTAAACCTCCTGTGCCTCAGTTCAAAACCATTCCCCCTTGTCTTATCACTATCCATGTCTCATACAGTCATCCTATCTCATGAACAGTCATAGCCCCTCCTGTTTATCCCCTCCCTTCAAATATTGAAAGGTGTTCCCCACTGGGACAGTGCCTTTTGGGGAGTGCACAAACAGCAAGTCTCAGATATTGCACATCCCCAGAACACAGTCTCACTTGATTTCCAGGGACAATCTGGATTTGAGCTTTCCAACCAGCTTTACCCGTCACTACTGCCTCTCCAGCAGCACGTAAGGCTCTACATTTCAGTTTCTCTCTAGTTAAGCCTGACTGGCAACAATCACATATTGCAATTTTCACAAGCATTTTCGAGTTGTAATGCACTTCAACTGGAGTGCTTAACAGGCTACTTACTGAACTCCAGTAATTATTTGGAAAAGTTTTGCAGGTTCTTCCCCAGGGTATTCCCAAATCTCAAGGAAATCACAAGAGCCATTTATAAACAAATTCCAAATAACCAAAAATAATCCAATTTCCATTTGAACCAAACACTATTAACTTCTTCAATGCTTCAAAATAAATGCAATAAGCTACAAAGTACTGGAAAGAGGACTGGAATCTGAATTTGCATAGAGTTTTTCACTACAGTACCCAAACTGAAAAATCCATCTCTGCAGTTTACACAGCCCATCTAACTCCACAATTCTCATATTGTTTTACTGCCAATGGCAAGAAACAATTTAAAAGAATGCCCAGGAAAACAGCTGTCCAGGATAACAGTCACAGAGCACAGAGCAGGGCAGTTTAGTAAAATCAAGATCAATGGTTATGTAGTTCATTTCAAACACAGGGTATTCTACCTGAAAGTGTTGCACGTAGGCTGAAACAAAAAATAGAAGTGCATTATTTTTAAGCTATTTTTTCCTTCCAGTTGCTGCAAAATTTTGTGTTTGGTTGAAGGTGAAAACAAACTTTTTTTTTTTTTTTTTTTTGCAAGTCATACATATGCTACAGCCTGCACTGCACATTGTCCAAACCAGATCCATGGGAACTGCACTGGACAAAACAGTGTTGGACCTCAACACCTTCTGCTCCAACTCTGGCAGAAAGGCAGCTTATCCAGAGCTATCCTGCAGTGGTTGACATAAGGATGTAAGACTGAAATAGAGGATGCTGCTGATATGAAAGAATCAGATGATGTACCTGGTCTTTATCCTCAGTCCGGAGAAAAGAGACAAGCAATTAGTCTGTCACAGCTTCCTTGCCATACGCAGGCTGGAAAACAGATTGAAGGGGTCAAAAAATTCAGAAGGCTCCACATGATCCGACATTTGCCTTGTCACAATTTTCTTGACAACCAGAAGGTTGCAGACAGTTTGCTGGTCATCGGGAACGGCGGTGTGGGATGACTGATGACTGAGCTGGGGACAAGCAGCCGTTCAATCAACGTCCTGCTCCTCAAAATGGTGCCTTCCGCAAGAACTCGGGGTGTTTTTAGCCTGCTCATTTCAGAGGACAAATGTGATGGAGTTGTTGGAGCGTATGAACATTTCTTCATCTTGCAGTGATGCTCCTGCAGCTACAGAAGCGATCTCCAACCCAAGCAATATCCAGAGGTCCAAACTTCAGTGCCTTTCTTTCTGCACTTCACTGCATTTGCAGAACAATCTCCGCTGCAAAATACATCACAATTGAAGCAATGTTCACGAACAACACGTCGTCTTTGTTTCAATTTTTGCTGTTACTTTCCAGTTTGTTGGTGGCTATGTTGAATGTAACTCATCCGAGCTCATTCT
The DNA here is from genome assembly GCA_037305975.1 of Chrysolophus pictus. Taxonomy (NCBI): domain Eukaryota; kingdom Metazoa; phylum Chordata; class Aves; order Galliformes; family Phasianidae; genus Chrysolophus; species Chrysolophus pictus. Next base: position 1,391,817 of record CM074581.1, read on the forward strand.
CTGTATGCAGATTTCCGTGTTCACCTTTCGTTACTTGCCCTGTGCCTTCAGTGCCAGCTTTGTACCCTCCTGCTGCTGCATGAACAGACACCGATCCGTTTGCCTTCAGCTGCTCTCTCTTTCTGTCAGATATTTTTGGTGTCTGACATGCACTGCAAGGACAAGCTGTGCTTTTGTGCACAGCTTTTTTTTGAAGCGCGTGCACCTTCACCTTGTGAATGGCGGCTAACTGTACGACGAGTGTACTGGGACACTGGGAAGGATGATGTTTGCATACAGCTAAAAAAACAAAACCCATCCAGAGAGGCTGGCGAGGCCCTGGGCTCGTTGGCCATGAAGAAGAGGAGAAATGCAGCCAGGGCTCGGTGCCAGGGAACAGCAAGAGGGCAAAGAGCTGCTTGGCCAGGCCTGCTGATGTGGCATTCTGGCAGCAGAACTCCATGGTCATCCCCACATCACTCCAACTCCATGCACCAGTGATGGCTCAGGACCACACTAGATAGCCTGTGCATTCCTAAATATCTCTCAGCAGCTCTCCTGACAGAAACTGCAGGCCTGCATATGGGTGAAGCGCTACTCCAAACCCCTTAGAAGATTATCTGTAACTAAAAAGTAGTGCTGGGATTAAACGTTGCTTGGAGAAAGAACAAGGACATGTTTTAGTTGGGCATTACAAAGAAAGCATTTCAACGTTCCACTGATGTGTTGTGGTTAAACACTGGAGGAGTGCTGCTTGACCGTCACTCCCTAAAATTAAATCTGCATTCAGGTATCACGGTGATGCTACTTTCTAAAAGATATGGAACGTGCTTAGAAGAAGAGCAGAAATAAGGATCACATTTGAGTCGTACATTGTAAGAACCGTGGGCCATAATCTATGTCAAACTTCCGAGGAAAGCTGAGCCGTGATAGCAAATTCAATAAATAAAAGCAGTAATTTTTCAAACGATCACACTGTGGATGAATGGAAACACCTTGGTTTTTCACTACCAACCTCAGATCTGTGTGAGAAAACCTCCCAGATCCCACTGCCTGTGTTCTGACCTCCAACCAACCAGGGCCAGCCGTTAGCCGTGCCATGCTGCACAACAAGCTCAGCCCCATAACGAATGACAAACACGACCAACGTTCAACAAAGACACAAGATTTCTACAAGGAATTGTTCTCAATCCTGCAGCCCCCAGCCCTAGTGGTCGATTTGCCATGTCTAACCTGAGTCCTAGAGCTAATTAGCAGAGGAGGAGGGACACCAGGTGCTGTTCTGCCCTATGTGCTCGCAGTCCTCACTGCCACGTTCCAGGCCCGCTCGCTGTAACAAATGAAAAGCACTGTTTAAAATAACTAAATAAGGCACTTGAAGAGGTTTTAAAAATTGATAACTCAACGTACTGTATGAGATCGATCTTAATTACTGCTCGAGTGGAATTTTTTTTTTTTTTCTTCTGGCTTTTTTCAATGGGGGAAAAAATAAAAGAGCAACCATTAACGAGAAACTTTAAAGGCTCGTTAACAATATCCTTTCATCAATCACAAGGGCTGCCAGCACACCGCACTCATGTCAATTTTCACCTCGTGGCCCCGCTACCAGGCCCAGGCTCCTGGCCAGCCCCACATGGATGAGCTGGCCACAGCGTGATGCTGATGGAGCCCAGACCGCCCCGCCGTCGCCCGCCGGTGCCGCTGGGTCCAGCCCCGGCCCCACCACGCTGCCAGCAGTCTGTTACTTCACACGGGCCAGGGGCTGGTCTGGATCAGCCCGGGGAGGGCCGATAAGGGGTGAAGGGGATGCAGCCCGGACAGTGAAGCTGTGGTCTCGGAGCCAAGGATGGCCCTTCTCGCCCCTCCGGCAATAGCAACGTGGGGGGAAAAATGAATGCTTGAGAAAGATCAGATTTCTTTTTTTGTCAAGAAGAGGGCACCACAAAAACAGCAAAATTAAACACAAATAACCTGGAAATCCCAGCCTGTAAAAGAGGGAAAGATTTCGGGTTTTGCTAAGGTGTATCTCTGGAAAAGAAATAGAGAGAAAGCTGGGAAAAACGCTATCTTTTCAAGCCACACATTAATCGTATTTATTTGTTACTCATACCCTGCGCGTGTTATTTGAAATAAAAATAGCACATAGTCCTTTGACGAGCTGTATTTGCACATCAATGTAACTGAAATATCCTGTGTGCTGTAATGGCAAGTGAGCACGCTGTCAGTAATATTTTCCATTGTTTTTAAAGCCAGCCACAGCAGCTCAGACCGGAGGCATACAGTAACCCAACGAGGGCAGGGAGTTTTAAAGGGAAGCCTTCGACTGCTATTTCTGTTCAATTTCTGCAGGAATTATAAAAGGAATTACAATTAAATCTGTAAATGCAATTCTTTGAGGATTTTTACATTCCTGTAAGATTCTTACTAAGCAATTACTCTTGAAATAGTACATAAATCTTACAGGGCTCCCATTGGATTACTGTGCTTTAAGTTTTTAAGCAATCTTTCTGTGGCTTTATTTTTTTATTGCATTTTTTTTTTTTAAAAGAAAGCAGGTCTTCAGCACCACCTCTCAAAGCAAATTTTAAGGCAATGTGTATCTCCTTGACTTGGGAGCAATACGTATTACAAATATTATGACTTTTACATACTGTAAAACATTGGACAAAATGATTAAACGCAATAATCTGAGAGATTTCTGGAAGAAATAACGATCTGTGATGCTATAGAAAACACGGATTAAAATTATTGCCCCTTGTCTATAATTTAATATATTTGGAAAAAGGTAACACTGTCCTACCAACTACATCACTGCTCATCATTCAACCAACAGGCCATACAGCAAGCATCAAATATTACGTACAAAGTGCCTGGTGCTCAAGAACTGTTTAGTAACACTGAACAGCAACTTTATGGGGCAAATCATTCTGGCCCTCATCAGATGTCTAATTCCTCCAAATGAGTCGGTTGGAAGAATAGTGGGACAAGAAGATTTGGGGATATATCTAAAAACTGCCTTGTATCTGCTATGAATTGCTCTCCTGTTCAAGATGCTTACAGTATGAGCTCATAACGCGGTAAACTCTGCCTCCAAGGAAGTGATCTGTAACAATCCCTGAGCCTGGGGCCCTTCCCCATTTGGTATTGATACATAGGATGCAATCTGCATTTTTCATTCCGGCATAAAACAGTACAACCAGTGTCACCACAATGCCGCTGTAAATCTGACCCAGGAAATACAACGTGTTCCTTTTAAATATTTCCATTGGCCTTAGACTGGCTGTAGAGAGTGTTCTGTATGGAAAAAAAGAAGGAGGGGGGAGAATGACCCACCGCAAAATTCAGTTTCTTCCATGGTCAAGGGCATCTATTTCATTATAAATGTAGTTCCGCCAAAACAAATATTATTTTTGAATCTTTCATTATCTTAGTCTCTGGAAATGGGCTAAAACAGCATGTGTTGGTATTAGATGCTGCAGAGCCAGCTGTCGTGCCTGGCTGCACAGTGTCTCAATGTCAGCAGTTCAAAGCACTGCGAGGCTGAATGGGAGGAAACTTGATAGGTCAGAGGAACCCAATTCCAGGCAAAAAGAACATAGCTGTCTTGTTCCGAGCATGGTATTTTTTTTTTTTCTCCCCACTGCATGTGCATACATAGAGATACGTATTGGGATGCCAGTGTTTTAATATCTTTTCCCCACTCTGGTGTTTTCATAAACTCAGCAGTGACCTCAGCTCCATGCCGCCAGCAGGCCCTCATGGCGGGGTGAGGAGGTCCCGGACCAGAACCGGCCCTGGGGTGATGTGGGCCAACAAAGGCAACACGGTCAGGGCCAGGCCCCTGCCACGCCATGCCACGCCAAGAAGGGCCCAGCAGTGCCCATCAGTCACGGGCAGCTGCACGCCTAATTTACAGCCACACTCTCATCTGCAAACAAACCGCGGGCCTAGCGGTTGCTCTCAGGGATTTACAGTAGGGAAGGATGAATTTTAATAACTGATGCCAGCGCTCAGATTATTGCCACAAAGCGGGGGTTGGCAGCCTCACAGCCCAGCTATGAACATGGCTGTGCCTGCCGTGCCAAGGTGGCACCTGCTGGAAGCTGAAAACACAGATACCTGAAAGAGCAAACATGGCACAAAACATCGCTGTGGGTGTAAATGTGGAAGAGGTGAAAGTTTACACTTGGTATCGCATCCTTCTGTTGGTATCCCGTTATAAAAAAAAATAAAATACCCCCAAACTGTACATATTATAAGGCTATATTTTTATCCTGGGGTTGTGGTGACACGTGCAAACCACTTGAGCTTTGCTTTCGTGGTTTATATTGCCACCAGAAACCCTTGATAAAAATACAGCTTTATATTGTACAGTTGGGTATAGTTTATTTTCTCCATATATCACAAACCGTGTTTTATTTATAAACATACACAAAGACACTTGTACATGCAAAGCAGTTTTTTTATTGAAGTAATTCTGAGATATCAATAACACTACATTAACTAAAGCACTGTAATACCGTAATTTCTTGGTCAGCAAAGACCCTTCTAAAGAGGCATCTATGAAAATATAATAAATGCATAGAAAAAATCAGTATTTCCAGCATCAGTATTAACTTGGAATTTAAGATTCCCATACTGAAAATTCCAGCTTCTGGTGGCTTGCAATTTCAGAGAACCTTTCTATACCACCTCAGAATTCAATGCTAACATCTCTCCAATCCTTTCTGCACAGAGGCTTCAGGAAACAAAGCTTCACACAACAGAGAAACGGCAAAGCTAAAGGAAGGCTACTGTTGCTAACGATGCAACTAAGATGAGCCCCATCCAAAACTGTGCCCAAGCTGCACTCACCTAACTGCTTATTTTAAACATCTCAAGCAACTTGCCGGCCTCTACAGCTCCACCTGCTTTTTGCAACGATCGTAAAAGCAAAATATGTACTCCTGCCTTGAGGACTTCTCACAATCCAAAAAGCAAATCTATGAACAAGCAGCTCAACAGCCACCTCCCCCTGGCTGCCCCTCGCCACACACCGCGACGTGGGCTTTACTCAAAAACCATTTCAGCAGCCAGACACCAGTGGGTGAGAACCCTGGCATGGGGCTGCCCGGGGACACGCTGGCCGCAGGGCCCATTTGCCACCCAGAAGCATCCTCAGGGGGTTAACTGTGCCTTGCGTTTGTCACGCCCCTCTCATTCTCTTATCCTTGCTTTAATGGACATTAAATATAGAACAGAACAGAACCAGGGATGAGAACAAAATACATGCACAACAGGCCTGGACTGCTGCAGTCATTCTGCTGTAAAATGTAAAAACAAGAAAGGGCATACGAGCTGCATCCCTTAGGACACATCCCGCTTTTTTAATATAGTGGTGCCACCACACATTCCACTTCGGATGTTGCATTATATTTATATGTCACTCAAATATTTACCATTTTTCTGAATTCTGCTGGGTGCTCTGAGAGCTCGTTATAAGCCAAGTTGCTGCAGTTGTGTGCCTTGGCTGTCGAGCAGCTGTGGCTGAGCCACATCAATCTGCTAACTTCTCTTTCTGGAGCTTCTCGTGTGACAAAAGCCACTCTTTCAAAAGGTTTCCTCCTCCGTAGTTGCCAATCTGCCCGCTGCTGCAAATCACCCTGTGGCACGGTATAATAATCGGGATCTGCAAAACACACAAAAACAAGAAAGGAAGCAAAGGGTGAAGCAGAGGGGAGTGGAAGCAGAAGACCGGTGTGAAGAAGGGCTACAAGCAATAAATCAACTACTAAAGCAGCATTTAACTTCCACTGTGCTAGTAGTGGCATGGATTTAAATCCAGGTTTAAAAACTGTGCTGGAGACTCCTGTCCACCTCTAAGGAGGATGCAGGAGTGTTGCACCAAGAGCTCTTTTCTTTCTGAGCCTGTACCCCTTCAGGATATAGACTATCCTGCAATGCCGATGGGTTCTGATGACTACCCAGCTGTTAGGGGAAAGCATTCAGAGAAATGCTATTACATAAAAATGATGTGATTTCTTAAAATAGGTAAAACCCATGCATAAAACTCCCTGTGTAAAATCTTCTATGGTAGAAGTGCATGCTCAGGTCTCAGAACTGCACTGCACTGGCCTGCACCTAACGATATGAAGTTAATGGGACGAATTATGGTTGTGTTGCCCATGCTCTCAAGTGCACAGGCAGTCACTTCCCACCCAGCAGGGACACTGCGTGACACTACACACACTGAGAGCAGAACCATCCCCAGCTCCCGGCTCTGGGGACACTGAGCAGCCAAGGCATGGAGCCATACTCCCTGGGGAGGGCAGTGCTGAGCATGCTGATGTGCAACGCCCTTCCCCTTGGAGCTCTGCTCCTGCCAGGCGATGCCTCTGCACAGGCAGCACTTAGGTTGGATGGGATGTTTCAAGGGATAAACGGAAAGAGCATCATTTAAGACCATGCAGCACATGTGGGCATCTGTGCATTTGCAGCAAGCTCATTTTCACAGAACGAGACATCTACAGCCAGTGCCACCTCAAAACATACACATGGAGGTACAGGGCAATTATTAATAATCACGTCAGGGTTAGAAGAGGCTGCTTTCCTGCAAAAGAAGCCACTGAAAACACGAGAGCAGCACTTCCATGAATGAGCTCCACGAGTCTCAGCTCCTGCAGCCAATTCCTCTTCCCTCTAAAGCACCTCAATGTGCTCTGCTGAAAAATTCCATATAAGAACAAGGCATTATTTATTATTTAACAGCAAGTCAATCCAAAATGGGTTTTGAATTTTTAAAACGTACAACAGGAGAGATTTAATTCACACCTAGCCAATTTAAGAACTTCGTCTCATGTCTCCTCCTTTGTATCATTTATAGCCGAATGCCAGGGATTCTGAAAAATCAATGCAAGAAGTTACATAATGGACTGGTAATACAGAGAAGTACATAAACACACTTTTTTTTTTCTTTTTTTAATCGCAGGTGATTATCATAGTTGAAATACACATCATAAAAAATGCAATACATCATCTTTAATCACGCAGTGTGTGTTCTGGTAACTACAGAGTAATTCAATTGCAATGACAGACCTGTGAGAAGAATAACTTACTAAAAGTGTGGATATTTTAAGTGAAAATACATCCATTTATCCATCCATACATATGCACAAACTCTAGACAGACTTGTCTTTCTCCCATCTCATATTTATTTCAGTAAAGCTCCAGCTGTGCCTGCATTGGAGCCAAAGACTCAGACCCCCGGACAGCTACAGGCCAGACCTTGAGAAACTATTTTAGGGCAGTTCTTTTGTTAGAGATTAGTAATTTAGATGGCTGAAGTTTTAAATCTCAATCTGAGCCCAAAAGCCATCACATTAAAATGGAATACACATAGGTGCTCATTGTTAATCCAGGTTTAATAACAAATGCTTCTAATAGCTGCTTTATTTGGAGTTCATGGTGCCACGAGTGAATCAGGCACCCATGACAACTCCAGCGAGTCCCAGTAAAACCTCTCCTCTAGACCCCACCACCACACTCATGGTTTACGACTTCTTTTAAACGTGCTGTTTTTGCAAGTGTTTTCTAATTCTTTCTGTTTGGAGTTTCCTCAGGTGTTACAAGCCACTTGCACCAGTTAGCACAGGCAGATTTTCTTGCATGACAAAACAATCCCGAGCCATAAAAATAAACTGTAAAAACTCTCCAAGGTTAGATTGCAATTATTTAAAAACATAAAGAATGTATCAGGGTGTTTTGATGGTAAAGACACAAATCTTGGTGTGGACAGGGGCCAAAAGCTCTTTCTGAGCCTGCTCCCTGTGACTGCTCAGACAGCAAAAAGCCAGCAGTCTGTTTGCTAGGAATTTGGTCAGAGAAATAATCCAACACATTTCTAGAAGCTGTTAAACTGTGTTAGGGAATGGAAGGTTAAAAAAAAAAGTACTGTATTGTGCAGAGGAGCAATGCCATCTGCAGCCAGGTTGCCAGCACACACTGTGGGTCTCAGGTTTCCCATGACGGCTGCAGGGCAGGTCCCAAAACCAGGGATGTGTGGCTGAGCTGCTCAGCATCACATCAAACATGGAAATCTGGCTTGGGTGGTTTGGAAAGAAATGGGGAATCTCAGATTTCTGCTGGGTTGCTCTCCTGTTGCGGAGTGCATGTATGTTGGTGAATCAACTTTGTATCCTACAGGAAAGGCAATTAATGCATTCTTAGAAAATACCAACTCTTCTTGCAGAGAATCATAGAATCCTAGAATGGCCTGGGTTGAAAAGGCCCACAGTGCTCATCCAGTTCCAACCCCCTGCTATGTGCAGGTCGCCAACCAGCAGCCCAGGCTGCCCAGAGCCACATCCAGCCTAGCCTTGAATGCCTGCAGGGATGGGGCATCCACAGCCTCCTTGGGCAACCTGTGAACAGTGCCTCACCACCCTCTGGCTGAAAAACTTCCTCCTAATATCCAACCTAAACCTCCGCTGGCTCAGTTTAAAACCATTCCCTCGTAAACAGGTGTAACCTCCCTTGTTTATAAACTCCTTTCAAATATCGGAAGGCCACAATGAGGTCTCCCTGGAGCTTTCTCTTCTCCAAGCTAAACAAGCCCATTTGCCATGCTATGGGAGAGAATAAGCAGAGGAATTGATGAACCTCCTTTCTAGAGCAGATGTTGAACTGGTAGAGCTGCAGAAACACCGCTTTAATGGCTGTAGCTGGAAAACACAGCCACCAGGATGAAGGGTATGAAATAGACAGAGCATCTTCCATGCTCAAAATAAAGAATTTCATACCAAGTTTGTCCTAACACATGCAAGCACGTGCCTCATCCTCTGTAGCGCTGGACACACACACACAAAAATGTGCTACAAAGGCCGTATGGTCTCTGTAATTTAAAAATATTGAACATTGCTTCAGTTTGGCTTAATTGTGATGACAACTTTCAGACTACTAAAATAATTAAACCTGCTAAAATTTATTAGGGCCCTAAGGACATTTTAGAGGGAGAACTACCCTAGTCTGGAGCTTTAATGCCTCGGCTACATTTAATGTAATTTTTATCAATAACCAAGCAGCTCATAATATTATAGCTCCACTGAAATCTTCACGCTGTGAAATCTAATTCATCTAATACACGAATCCATCGCTTACACAGACCCTATCTCAAACGCTATAAAACTTCCAAACCCACAGATTTGTTTCCAACAAAAATAACATGAAGGGGCCCTTCAATCAATAGCAGAATCCCTCTGATTCGGGCACCAGCTGAATATTTTCTCCAACTTTGCTTTTGTTCTTCTGGGTAGAGGCCCACAAGGGAAAGAGCTTGTTTTCACTCGCAGCCTCATCAATACCTAAATCCTGGTGAACAAGTGACACTGAGAAGCTGTAATCAATAGCTCCCTGTGCGTTTTTTCTTCTGGTCAAATGGTTCAGCACTACTGACAGCCCTGACACTCAGAACATGATGCTAAATCTTTATCAACAGCCATCTGGGTGACTGGCAGAACAAGACTCGGGTGGTCATTAACGCTCATGGCAATCTGTGAATAAACTAACTCCTCAATAATGCGTTTGTTTAGAAAAAGGTGGGGAAAAAAACTCCCTGCACAAGGTATCGATTGCCTTTGAACTGCATTTAGCAAATTCCATCTGAGGATGAAGCAGCGCAGCGCTCCGCCGCGGTGCTCCGCTTGTTAAGAGTTTTCAATTTGACGCCATGGAAAACCGACCGTCCTATTATACTGCCTGATGGACTGGAGACTTGCAGAAAGCTGCCAAACTGTCAAAAATAGATCAGCCGGGCCATAATGGAAACAGCTGAAATATCAAGTTATAACATACAACAAGAATCACACTTAGCAAAAAATAATCTTTCAGTTTGCTCATGTCCTATCGCTTTTGCTCCCCCTATTCCCTCACAGAAACAAATACCGTAATGCGAACCAGCATGGGTCCATCTTTATTGCTAGCCACCTAAGGAATTAATGCACAAGTGGTTTTATGTGTTCGCAACATTTCAAATCCATACTTCACAGTCTTCTCATAAATGCACAATTACTCCTTTCACTCTCAAACGTTTAAACTATTTTGGCTGAATAATATCCCTGACTTTCCACAGCTCGATCTCAGCATCATGGCAGACGCTTAGCTCGGCTTTAACCTAAACAATAACACCACTGGATCGAATATAAAAAACGTATGTAGCTATTACTGCTGTTAACAGACCGCTGAAGACGTCTTATTTAAGCCACAGAACAGTCATTTAGGATGGCCTTGGACTAATCAGCCCAACATTCGCCATTTCCCATGAGTCTCTGTGATTTCTTTTTGATCCTCCTATACTAGTCTAATGAGATTTTTAATTGAACTTTATGGGTTCCCTTTGAGGACCACAGACCTTGCAGTCAATCTGAACCGCAGTAAAGTATTTGAAGTTTTTCTTGCAAAAGGTGAGCCATCCCCATCATGTCCTTGGCATAAATTGAGGCAAGAATGTCGCATCTTTCAACTGCTGCTGGCACCTCTTCCACCTTCTCATAAATTTGAAGGTCATTGTATGAATTATGGGAAGCAACCCCACTACAAAGGGAAACCTGTAGAATGCACACTACCAAAATTAAACACCGACCCATGATTTGTAGAAGGGAGAAACGTTGTGGTACTTCCTGGAAAAACACTAAGATACACAATTTCATCACAATATTTCACTAACAGCACAATGTGTGCATTCAGCTCCACTTTATTTCAAGCCCTCATTTTTACCTATACTGCTGTCCTCATTAAATCATGATTATAATACAGTTACCAAACTACACTTAGTCCTTTAATCAAGGAAGCATCTCAAGGTGCAAACAACTCAACTCAACTCAATTTTGCACAGTCTCTGCAGCGATCATTAATAACAGCATTCACTAAAGCTTCAGTTTCTCTCCTGTGAACAAAACCCACTAATCTGTTGCATAACAGAACATCGCATTTCTGCTACAGTTTGAAGCAAACGCTACTCAAACCCAGAATTTATATCTGGAAGCTCACGTTACAGGTGGAGCGGTTGCTACCACCAGAGTTCTTTGAATTCTTTGCTGCTGTTTTAATTCTTTGCTGCTGCGGTTCGCATGACGTGTTCAGTTTAATGATCTGTTGAGGTAGATTTAAAGCCCAATATCTCATCTGATCAACAAACTGCAAGTGTGTTTATACATGAAAATGTTCACACGTATTCCAAAATTCGATACATGCAGCACACTGCCATATAAACAAGCATAACGTCTAATGGATTTAAGCTTCTAAGCTCCATAAAAAAGTATACAGTGATATTTTAAGTGTATATCAGCTTTTCATACGAAGCAGTTCATATGAGCAGCATAAAGATGTGTTCCGTCAATACACCGTATTGCACTTGACAATACAAACTATTTTAATATGATGGAATGCTTTCCAATATAATCTGCTGTACATTAAGAGAAGGTAATACAATGCAAACCTGCAGGAAACAGTTCTCAAAGAATAACAATACAGTGTTGTGCAAAAGGATACGTAATTGCTATTGCCTAGAAATGTACCCTGCTTTGCCCTCAGGCTGCAGTGGAGCAGCAGCATCCAAAGCAGCGGTAACAGCAGGTTGTGGTGTGAAAATCCCTGCTTTTTCCCCCGTGAGGAAGGATGAAAATAGTTCTGAAAATAGACAGCAAAGCTCCTGCAATTTGTTCTTAAATGGGATCCTACCTTATTTTTGTTATTTCCCATCCCTTACTACGGCTAGAATGGTTTCTGTCCCCAGAACATTTTTAATTGTAGTATAGATACTAATGTATAGCTTCAGGGAAAAAAGAGCTCTATTAATATAATACTACTCCAATATTTCATAATAGAAAGCAAGCTGATGATACCATAATGACATCCTTGCCTGTTCCAAAACACATTTTTATTACTAGACATCTCCTGTAGTTAATCTGTAATTTCATGCATGTTCCACGTGCGGTCACAAATGCATTCTCTGTGTACTTCACTGGGAGCCCCTTTTCACCATGTATTTTCCATATAAATCTTACGCGATCCTTCAGACCTATGAGTCACAACATGCAGCCTGACTATGCATAACATGCAGATTGATTTTATGAATGAAACAAAATACAAAGACAGTATGTGGCGGCAACGTGAAAAGCCTCCACCTGTATTATTTTTTCTGAAAACAGGTTCCTGAATCTGCTTTGCAACTACATGTTGCAGCCTTCTATGTATCTCATTAAAGAAAAAAACTGGGAGAACGGAATGCAGAAACAACACAGAAGGTCAAAGATTATGGCAGGTGTAACGCTGGAGAAGAGAGGCATTTGGGTGTGGAAAGATGCATGTTGCTAAGGGCAAGTGCTAATGAGGGAAAATACGGTGAAGAATGGCCAAAAAAGTCCACAATGCCATTAACAGAAATCTAAGTAGTTTTTTTTTTTTTTTTTCCCTACTTTTTTTAAAGGCAAGGAACGAGGGAATGTGTGAAGCCAGGCACAGGGGCCCTCTCCTCCCTCATTCTCCCTCTCCTTTGCACAGTGACAAAGCAGTACTGCAGGATGAGGAACCAAGTTCCCTCCTCCCGCAGTGCACTGATATTCTCCCTGCAGCCCAGACACTCCCTAATTCAGGACTGAGCTTCCTCCAAGGGGATCCAACACTGCCCAACCAGTGGGCCCACATGTAGCAGCAGTGATTCTCACCAGTTTCACTTAGAGCGATCAGTGTGTTTCTGGTGCATAAGTAACATCTGAAAATCCAGACCCTGACAATCAAAAGGGAAAGATAATTACTGGGAAAAATGGATGAAGAGACTGAGTACTGTAACACATGGTTTCTCCTAAATTAACAGGACTAACCTAGAGTTACTCTCAGTTCAGGTGACCCACCTTTACCTATCCAATGGAGAAATGTCATTTACATTTTATCTCCAGTGCACAGGAAAAGACTATGTTAAAAATCCAGTGTGTATTATTGACATGAACTAAAATCCCTCCTCTTCCACACTTTCAGAAGTCCATCTCTAACAGCAACCCATCCCAGCCAGCAACGCTTCCACAGCTCCTCATGTCCTGACAAAGGATGTTGGTGCTGAGTGATAAAAGATTTCCCTCTCTGAATATGTAAGAAAGTTTGAGAGCAACAAAATATGTATAGGCTGGTGAACTGCAAGAAGTGCAGTGTCCCTTTTCCAAACCTAACACCATAAATGGTAGGGCATAAATCACATTAAACTGGGTTGTGCATTATTGCTGATTAAAAACACTTACTGACCTTATTACTCATGGTAGACCAGTTTTCATAGCAGATAAATTTAATCTAATGACATTTAGCCCAGAAAGCTCTCTAAATCCACCATCTTCCATCAACTTTATTTGAGAGTTGACACGAACTTACAGGATTGCTCCTCATTGCTCCTCCCACCGCTCTTGCTGCTCGGCTGTTGCCTGCTCGCTCTGCTAATTGCTGGTAAGAAATGGCCTCTCCAAACTTCACTTCCCTCAGCAGGGTCCACAACACCTCTTTGGTGAACGAATCTGCAAATAAAGAGAGGACTGTTGATATGTATGCATGGCTGGATAAACAAGGAGACGAAATACTCCAAGCACCCAGTGCGAAGCATAGCCTCCATGGGAACCCTCTAATTTAAATTTAAACAGCCCTGAGACACCGTCCTGTTATTGTGTCCCATATTACTATATTTAAATACATGATTATTAGAAAGAGCGCTTCAAGTAACCGATCACTATAAAAAAGGATTTAAAGCTTTGATTTTCCTATATTTTTAATTTGCTTCAAGTACAATTATCCTGTTAACACATACAATGCGGTTTTTCCATTAAATTGGCAGAGCATAAATTAGCATAGAGTCAAATTAAAAAGGGAAGAAATAACCGGCTCTACCTATTTCACAAAGCCCTCGCATCTCCAGCTAATTTCCAACTTCAGCTGGGACACATGGCAGAAGAAGCCCTAGAGCCAGTGGACCCATATTATCCTGGCTGACTGCATTTTATAGCTGAGCCCCCCAAGCTACTGCTCAGCATTCCAGACATTATGAAACGTAAGGACTGGCTGCGACCTTGAATGTATGGCACATCCTTAATGACACGGGGCTCTGAAAAAAAAATAATGTATCTTCCATTATTTTAATCTTAATTCACCAGCAAATTGCTTCTAAGCATTCCAATTGCTGAAATAATGAATAAGCAAATGCACGAGCTTCGCTCTGTAGTTCAGGGCTTTACCTTCCTAGCCCAGGACTGGTTGACAAAAGGACAACCAATAACTGCTCTTAGTAGGGTCTGACACCAATTGCTCTTCCAAGGCACCAGCAGAAACTCTGCAGATCTAACTAGTGAATAACTCAGAGGAGTGAGCTGGCAAAGAAGAAAAAAAAAAAAAGGAAAGAGGCCCTCTGCTCTGTTGTGAGACTCACTCCACTCATTTGGCTGAGAAACAAACTGATTTGCAACATTTCCCTTCTTTAGTTGTCAGAAAAGACGCTGATTACGTTACATAGCGAAATGTGGTTTTGTTCTTAAAGGAAACCCATACACCGTTATGGATGTGTTAAATAATAAAAATCACTTCTTAACTCAACGGAATGATAATCACTTCATTGAAAAAATCTGTTTAGTCTTTATTATAACATTAAGCAAATTAAACATCAGCATAATCCAGGTGATACGAGAAAAGGGTCATCAAAGAAATTAACTTTGTTGTTCATTAATTTACATGGATTAGCAGAGGGCAAAGAGATAGCAAATCTGCTCCAGTTTTTTATGATATAATTTCAAACTGTACACCATTTGTGGCAGTAGGGTGACTTTGGGGTTAATCAGACTGATTTGTCCTTTTAATTGCTTTCTATTCAAAGAAAATTCATTAGATAATGTTCTCTTCAAAATTCATGAATCAATTTAACTGAAGAAACCACATTAACAGCTTTGGGTTCATTAGCACAAGCAGTTGTGTTACTAGCTGATTGCTAGGAGGGTTTCCTTAGGCAAACAGATTTTGTTTACCGTCATTTCTTCAGATAGGTTTCTTTCAGACCAAGTCATAGCTTCTTACTTTTGTTACCTCTCCTCAAGCCAGCGAGATCCGTGCTGACCTGAGCACTTGGGGGCTCGGGGAATCCCTGCCTGGTGCCCTCCCCGAGGCACACAACATGCAGGGAGTGCACACTGCTGCTGTGCCCTGCTCCCCTGGTGGAGGTAGCGAGGCACCACAGCATCCCACTCTTGCGCCATGAGCCCGGTGGCAGGATCACACACAATCATTCAGGTTGGAAAAGCCCTCTGAAACCCACAGCCCACCCTCTCAGTGCCACATCCCTGAGGCTCTGACCACCTCCACGGATGGGGACTGCCCACCCCTGGGCAGCTGTGCCAGCACCTGGCCGCTCTCTGGAGAACAAGTTGTTCCTCATACTCAACCCGATTCTCCCCCAGTGCAACGTGAGGCCATCATTCTCATCCTATTGCTGTTACCCGAGAGCAGAGGCCAACCCTCCACTCAGGGCACTGTAGAGAGCCTTAAGGTCTCCCCAGAGCCCCTTTTTCTCCAGACTGTACAACCCCAGCTCCCTCAGCTGCTCCCCATGAGACCTGTGCTCCAGATCCCACAGTTTTGTTGCCTCCTCAGGATGCAGCAGAACTGGGAGCACGGCAGCTGGATCCCATCACAGCCATGGCCAACCTGATGAGCATCCTGCAGCCCACTACAATGAGGGAGGCATCATGGAACCAGCCTGCCTCAACACGCAGGACAGATTATCTTCCAGAGGCAGCACATCTGTCATGAGAGAATACGTACCCTATCCATACTGACATAAAACACCAGAAGTTATAGTTCAAAATAATGAAATATTTAGCAATCATGCACATCATTTTACAAACGTATCTGAAAACTCAATTTCATCCTGTAGGGAGCAAATGCATTAATTAGTTTAAGCGGCTCTAACAGACACTGCCAAATACTGTTATTAAACTGTCTGCAAGTGTTAGTGCCTGTAAGCACAACCTTCCCAAATTAGATGGCTGAACTTTCACCAATTTCCAACGTGTGCCAACATTTTATGCTGCTAAGTATCATTATAAAATGCTGTAAAATCCGCACATAAAAATTAACGCCCACGTTTGCTCTATGGAAACACTCAATGCAGTATGAATTTCATCTGGCTGCTAACTGGGGAGGCAATGCAGGCAGAGCAGAGGCTGAGCTGCATCCACAGGACCATCACTCTGTGTCCCCAGGCCCTTCACTGCCCTTCTCCAACATAAGGAGTTACGGTTCACACTGAGATCCCACCACTGCTGGACACTGCTGTTCAGTGACATATCAGCAGTGTGTTGGATCCTGTATCAGGATGAACGCCTCCCAAACTTCCATGGAGTCAGGAGCTGCCAAAGGGGCAGGGGGACACATTTGTCAGTTCTGTCAGTGAACTGTAAGTTGACCAAAATAATGCATCATCAAGCCAAGTTGCCCCGAAATTAGCACTTAAAGGTCAGTTATCAGTCTCTAAAATGGGGAGATATAGGTCAGATGCAATGAGGAAATTCTTCATCATAGGCAGTGTGGCCCTGGCACTGCTGCCCAAAGCTGTGGGTGCCCATTGCAAGAGATGCCCAAGACCATGGCTGGGCCCTGGGAGCCTCAGCAGGTGGGGGGACTCAGCCTATGGCAGGAAGGGGCTGGAAAAGTTCCAACCCAACCATTCTGTGGTTCTATGGTCCTATGAAAGGAGGGACTTACACTGGATCTGCTGCTAATGCCAGCTGCTTCAGGTCGCTCACGGCAGCCTTAGGCCTTAATTCTCCCTAATAAACTCACTCCATCCGCATGGATAAGAGAGTGAAAATCAAATTTGCTTTAACCCTGGTGCATCATAACTTCTTCCCCACTTAATTGGAGGTGGCAATTAGCACAGAGCAGTGTGGCACAGCAGCACTCAGGCAGTGGTTGGTAATGGGAGCAGACAGCTGGGTGCTGTGGGCAGCGGAGACAGAGCCAGTGGTGACAAGGGTTGGCCATGGGTCTGCCTCTCTTACTGCAGACCTGGGCGTGAGAAAGGCTCAGAAGATGCACCTTCTGATTTCACCTCGATTTTAACAACTAAAGGTCATTTCCCCCCTTCTCAATAATCTTTGCTACTGCTTTTCTTTTATTGTTTTCTTTTCTTTTTCCTTTTTTTTTTTTTAATGCAAAGAAACAAACAGCACTCAGCCCTTCTCACCACCTATTCCTGTGGATAGGAAATGCAACTGCCTTGGATAATTTTTGTTTTTATCCTTATCTGCTTTCACCATAATTACTACAGTTAAAGCTGTCGCAGGATCACTACACGGGTGCTGTTCAAATACTGCTGGAAGTGTAGTTTAGACAGTGTGGTGACAGCCTGTAAAAATTGTCCATATGTACCATTACAACAGAAAAAAATAGATGAGATTGCTTAAAACCAGACTTGTGGCAAACATTTTGGCAAAGAGGAGACTCTGAACGTCTACTGTTGCCATCTTCATGAGTGATATTAATGTATTACAGAGACAGATTGCACCTTCCTGTGAATGTTAAATTCTATGGCTGCTGAAATAGCAGAAACAAAGCTGAGATCCTGGCCACTTTCCATGACTGATTTTTATGAACGAAGATGTAAAGATAACAGAATTACTTTACAGTAGACATTTCTGAATTAAACAAGCAACTATTAAGTGTACAGTTAAAAGTATGGTTACAAAAGTGGAAAAGTTTTAACAACAAAACTTACTTAACATGAATAGGTAAATAAGGGTGAGATGCGAGCAATATTCACCTGGGCTCTACCCACCAACAGGGACTTACAATTACCTGAGGTTGTGTTTCTAGCCCCTATTTGCTGAATTAAATCATTGATTGATACACATCAGGCAGCCCACATGGAAAGCATGGGATGCAGCAGAGCCCCTGATGACACGATGTAGGTGCTGTCCCACAGTTGCCCACAGGTTGCAGTGCTCTGCCTTCTGAGCAAGCATGGGAAGTGCCAAAATGTTGGGAAGAAGAGTGCTTTCACAATGCATTCGTGTGTTTTTGCTTTTATACACAATATAAAATATCGACATATCTATAACCTATAAGCACAATGCGTATTTACATCACTTAGGTGAAGAATTTATCAATTATTTTTTTTTTTTAAATCTGGATGATGCTCAGATTGGTTCAC
>CM074581.1:1415000-1435000 GCA_037305975.1 Chrysolophus pictus
CATTCCCTTTCAGGGTACATTAAAAATAAATGAGACAAACTGTAGCTTAAAGTGTTAAGGTTTGCCATCAATGCCCACCTGCCAGTACAAATACGTGGCTACTAAAAGCAACTATTGGGTATATTTTAAGTGGGAGCACGCTGCTTTGCAAAGTATAAAATTTCACGGTGCACAGAAAATGAGGAACTTTCTAGTACTTTTGTTCTCAAAGAAAAATCCATTTTTACATATTTTTAGTTAAATCTTAAAGAATACTCATTAGTGAGCAGTAACTACAAGCATCACTTTTTGAAGTGTCTCTCCTGGTAACGCAGACCAGCTGCCCCATTTTACTAAATCCCTACCTTTTTGCACTAAGACAGCATTTTCATTTCTACCAGCAGACTAAGTCTACTGGTGGTACAGTGATCAGGTTGGCTCCAAGCTCACATTTGCCATTCAAAACCTCATTTTAGGAGCAAATGTTTTTGTTCTGTTTCAAAAATGTCAATTTTGGGAGCAGGGAGTAACTGTGCAAAGCAGGTAAAAGTAATATTTTAATGATTTCATGGAACGTTTGTAATGCACATAGAAACTACTATAAGCATGTATACAAGAGCTCTGCAGATCAGATCAATTCAGAAACACTGACCACCACCTCATCCCCTTCAGGCTATCTTTCCATATTTCATCAGCATTAAAGGCCACAGGACATTCTTATTTTGGAGAGGACACAGAATAGTCCCTTCTCACACTGACCTTACTGCAACTTTTAAGTCACTGTGTTTTCCATTCAGGACAGAAGTAAATAAGGGACTTCTGTTTCATTTCCCAAAGAGATCAGTTGCTCACCAAGAACTTTACCAGGTTATCTTCTGAACTCTCTTCCTCAGCCACCATTTGCAGTTTACACTTGGAACTGAACTTGGCTCTGGCACAGCAATACAATCCCTATGGAAAGGTCCATGCACGACAAGAGAGCACAACTGGCCATAATCTGACTCAGAACTGAGAGATTACTACCAGAGCACTGATGTGGAACTTCTGGTCCCACCTCAACCTTTTTTTTTTTCTCAGTTCTTGGCATTCTTTTTATTGCCCATTACAAGTGCCTTGGCTGATGCCCAGCCTGCAAAAGCTGCTTGTCTCCTTCTCCCAAGCAAAAATCATAAAGTAAATTCAATTTACCTCAATTTGCATCGTTGGAACACAACAAAAACGCAGTTCCATGCTGCTGTGATTCAGCCCTTCTGACTTGTCCTGTTAACACAACATACAAACCTATCTGCTGCCCCTAAATAAATCACAGAAGATGCTGTTTCCTAATTACAGAGGGACTGAGGAAGGGCAGGTAGGACCATCTGGTTGCAGTTAAACTCCAACAGGCAGGGAGGTTCTGCAAAAACTTCTGAGGATTTACGGTATGCTGGAACTGTCAGTTTGATATTAGCAAACTCAAAATAAAATGCGAATTCAACCACACTCACACATGTTGATAAAGCATGACATCCAATTGATGCCATAAATTCAGCTGACTAACATCAATATTTCAAGTCAACCTGAACTTCGGTTCAAGGTCCTGAAATGCAAAAAAAAAAGCAAAGGATAGTGGCAAATCTTGAAGTTTTGGTGATGTAAATTCACAGCTTTCCTGCTCGTGGGTGATTTGCTGCTGTGACGGAGCTGGGGTAGAGCAGGGCAGCTCTGAGGGCACCCAGCAAGAAGCAGGGCCATGGAATGGCAAACCTCAGCGAGGGTTCCCACCATGCCAGCCCTCCCTGCACACACACATACATAAGGCTCAGGACCACCACAAAGCAGTGAAACTGGGGGCTCTCAGCTCCAAACACATGCCCCGTGCAGTTTTCCCTCTTATCATCTCAGGGCCTCAACGCGATCCTGTGATGTAAGTGGGAATAAATCAGTGAAGGTTGATAAAATCTGGGGCAACACTGATTCTACAAATGGGAATTTCTTACTCTGTCTTAAAAACAGTGACATTTTCCCCTCAGTGTTGCTGCAGTGCCTCAGAAGCCTCACATGGCCACCCCATGAAGCATATGGACACGAGAGCTCCACATCCACACCAGGAACAGGAAAAGCCCTGGCCACGAGACTTTGGAAGAAAGCCATCACAAATCTCTTTGTAACCACCAAGCAACAGCAATTCCAGCAGGCCAACACATCAAACCACATGCAGTGGTGGTCCCCTTCAGTCAGATTAAGGGCCAGTGGGTGTCCCATGCAGGTGGGCCACGAGGCATCATCATCTCCCCTGCAGTTTTTGCTGTTCCAAGTGTAATTGCTTTTTTTTTTCTGTAATTCCACTTAGAATTCCATTGATGAGGTGTTTTCACAGTTTCGTTTTTCAACGTGGCCCTAAATACCAACTCCCGCATGACTCTGGATCAAGAAATCTGCACCCTCAGTTGCTTTGTGAAGATCCTGTTACCGAAGATAACCTGCCCTAGAAAATTAATGTATTTTAATTTTGAAAGATGTAATGCAAATGTGCTCCATTATGCGAACAAAGTAAATTATAAGATCTTCAGTTGCCTGCGTAAACCGTGAACAGCAATTTCTTTAGATTTCCTTAAGTTTCTTTGTAAATGGGCAAGTTAAAAATAATATTCATTAAATCGCTTAACTGTAATAAAATGAAACTATTTGCTTACTACAAACAAATTAAGTCAGAATCAAAGTACTGCTTTTCTTTTTCAGTTTGTATTAAATTATTATTGAATTATAAATATCTAATGCATGAGGCTAAACACTTACGTAGCACTTTGCAAACACTAATTCACGAATGATGCAGCATCTTTTAAAGGCACATATGGAAGCAGCAGCAATTAATTCTTAGAATTTTCTGGCTTCAAACTCAAAGTTACAGCACTTTTTTTTTTTTTTTTTGCTAAGGAGTACACATTTAAGCAGTCAGCAAAACAACTGTGAAGACATAAAGTGCAATTTCATGAAGTTACTTAGCCTCTTGACTGATAACACTGCCATCGCACACAGTGCACTGCTAAATGAACTGCAATTTGAATTCCCGAGATTCAAATTATTTAAACAGACATCCTGGAAGCAAGCACGGGAGAAGTCCTATCAGTGACCCCTGATGGTTTTTCAGAGACTAGACTCTGCTAAATTAATAAGCAGCCCTAAAGTAACCACCTTTTTTGGCGGAAGCCCTCGCAGAAAGAGCTAATGGGCCAAAAGGAAACGCCTCTACAGGGCTCAGAGACCTCCTGGCTTACGTGGGAAGCACGAGGCACGCGGGGTGGGGAAATGAGTGCAGCTGCCCACTGCCTCTTAAAGAACGACTTGCTTTTCTGGAGTACCTGATGAATATTGCAGGGATTTTAATAATTCGGTAAGTTTAACAAGTACATATTTTCCTGATGAGCAGAGCAATTATTTTACGTAAATCTGCAGTATCATAAAAATACTACATATGTCTCACAGCCTGCCACAAAGGAGGCTCTTCCCTAATTCCATGCCTTCCTGACAAACCCAATGAAATCAGCACAGACACAAATGTTTATACAACATTAAGGGCTCGTGTTCAGCTGAAAGCAAGCAGGAAATTTGACTTTCAGATTGACAAATGAAGAGGGTACGTTCCTGTGTCAGCAACAAAGAATATGTTTGGTGCTTCACCATTGAGAAATTGTTTGTAAATCCATACGAAATCCTGCTAGGAGAGACACTGTGATCCTCCTCCTTTAAAGAATGGTCAGAGTTAAGGTCAGAGCACTCTCAATCTGAATTTCAGATCTCGACTTTCGTTGGCTTTACTTTTGCCTTCTGCATTAAATATGAATGATATTCACCAAAACATTTGGAACATTAATTACAGGGAAATACACATTATTTTATCGCTTGCCTCAGAAAGTATAGCTTCAGTCATTGTTCACCCACGCAAAGACAATCATGAGCTCCAAGCAAAGTGCTAAAATATAAAAGGCCACATTCATTCACGTATTGGTCCAAGCTGCAGCACTATAAAGTACATCAAAAGGTGTTAATGGTTTCAATATTTATCTGCTGCAGGGAAGCACTCTAAAAAGAAGACAGAAAAAAAATTCTGCTAATGGCTGTGTCTCTCCATTAAAATGAAAAGCTTAATGCATCTTATAATCAGAGGACAATTTGCAAATCATTAAGAGAAATGTAAAATTCCATTAAAATACAAATCAAGAGTCCCTCACTGGACTAATAATCTTTTTGATATTATTTTGCATTTCACTATTTCTGTTCCCAATATCCAGGCACCACAAATGATCAGTTCTTGAACACGCTATTTACCACAGCCTACTTCTTTAACGAGAGACTGAGAGAAGTATAATCTGCTATTCAGAGCAGGTACTAATGAAGAATTCCATATATTCTGAAATTTAATTAAAACCCCAAAGATTTCAAATTAGATGCAATTTGAAATGCCTGGGGCAGAAATACATGCACTTGCGTGGCAAGGGTATCACGCTGAAAGTTGATACCGTAATTGGTCTTGATGTATTTTTGTGTTGCCAGGCTGAAGCGCAGAACTCATAACCATATAAAAATTCTCTGTAGATTACCTGCTCATTGAAAATGCCATCACTCAGGTAGTTCTCTACTAAATTACCATGCTACTAAAATGCACAAAGTGATTCGAAGAGAAGAGTGGCACAGCTGGTCGACGCTGCCAATGAGTTATGCATGCGTCGACGCTGCCTTTTTTCTTAGTAAAATATGCTCAGTTGAATATTAAAATATAATTGGCATTCAACCTAAGTAGCTTAAACCATTTTGTTATCTTCTTTTAAACCGATTTGGCTCCTCCACAGTTATTTTCAAGGATGCGATTCACAAACTAATGACACCATCACATTCAGCTAGATTTGTACTATTTTACATTTGTCATAAATAGGAACAATTTCTACAGCCTTCTAGGGATGTCCTTTAATACTGGCTCCTCTCGAACATCAAAGACTCAATTCATGGGGAAAAAAAAGAGAAAAAAAAAAAAGAGTATGCCATTTATGTTGGTTCTTGCATATTTTATTCTGAGAAGAGTGTGGGATGCAAATTTCTAGTGAAAAGTGCATTTTTGCAGTTGAACAAGTCTTTTTTCCCTAGGATATACTGGTCAGCTCAGACTCACAGGCTCCAAAAGAAGATACAGCAAAAGATCACGGAACTGGGTCAGAAAGTGGCACTCTTAGGTCAAGCACGAAATAGCTATAGTAGAAAATGGCTTCCTCTCAAATAAACCCATCTATGTGCCCTAACATAGAGGGTGCCATAAACATCACTATGCTTTTGCTTTCTAAAAAATGTTAAGGACAGCCTTTAGAAAACAAGGTGATTGTGACAGCAGCTGTCACATTAAACACGTTACCACTAACATAGTAAACTGGCTGAGCACATATTGATGTTATTTCCCCTTGATATGTAAAACTTGGCTGAAAGCTCATCAGACAAGGTAGGGGGGGATATTTTAACAAAACTATTTTCTTTTCTCTCGCCTATGTATTTTATTAAATAAGTTACAAAGGTTACGTGGGCCTGCAAGTACGTCAAGTATGCAAACAACTCCAAGGAAGAAGGAATTAAACAAAACTTACTCTTCGTTGGGCTGCAGTGTGAGCAGGATGCTGAGGCCTACAGGTGCAGGTAAAGTGATGATGACACGACTCCAGGTAGAGGAAGTCCTTTCTCACATTACTGTTTTTCTCCTCCTTCAACTCCCACCTTCTTATCTACACCTCATATACAAGCAGTCATGGCAAAGGTTGATCTGTATAGTCAAAATATTCTTCAATATGTACACCTTGTATTTGATGGAGGGAGAAAATACGTGACGTTGAACACACTGACTTTACAAAGAAGCATCCCATGGATGTGGTTTTCACCAGGGGCAGACTGCAGGGAAGACCTATGGGTCTCAGCACAACTGTGTGCACTGTATCCTAAGAATAATTTTTTCTGTCTTGTGCATGTGGGAAATGCCATAAGTTTGCAGTATTGACTGCAAAGAGGCTCCCATCCGGTTTTAAAAGAGAAGCAGCATTTTGGCTGAGTTATACCATTACATTGGCTTGCCCATAGCAAAAATGGCTTATAAAATTCCCTCCTACAAAACCTTATCCGGGAATTAAAAACAAAAGCGGAAAGAAAAAACCCACCATGAAGACACAATGTCTCTCCTACTCTCTTCTCTACGACCATACAGCAAATCAACGTACATCTAGTAACTGGGAAGAAGAGTGAATCTGATAACTCAATTGTTTGATAAGAGGCAGAAGTAACTATTTGCCCCATATTCTTCAGCTGCCCACCAGCCCCACAAGCTCCAGCCCAGCCTGAGCATTTTCAGATACTGCATATGGATTTACATAAATTGGATGAGGTCAGAAAAGTCATTTAAAAGTAAGTGCAATTTAGTTTAAAAGGGCAAATGAAGTTACAAGAGATACACAGGATTGAGGAAAATAAAAATTACGTAAAGCTCTGTAGAGCCTTATGTCTCTATAGATGCATCTCATATCCACAGGCCATCACTTTAAAAATTACAAGTTAATAAAGACAGCAAAATTGTGTAAATTTCATTCACTTTAGTATTTACTGTTTTGCTAACGCTGGGCAAATGTAATTCTAGGAGTCAGAAGAAAACTCTGAAGTTGAAGATGCACTTCAAATGCCTATGCTTACTTCTACTATGAATCTAAGTTACTTTCAACTTAATAAAATCCATCATTGGTTAAATGCATCCTTTCCATTTTTCACCTGTTCTCACCCTTAATTCCCATTGTCTCATGTTCTCCTCAAGGCTGCAAATCACCAAAACATGACATCACATATTTTTTCCATTACACAAAATGCTCACAGCCACCACGCAGTGACCTCAGGATGGACAGAGGATATCTGTCAGACTGCCCCGGTGTCTGACATCCCCGAGCATCTTCCTCCTGCTCTCCTCATCAGGTTTTTTTTTTGCCATGGTTTCTCCTCTTTGAGCCTCGGAAGCCTCAGCCCTAAATCCTCTGCTTCTGAGGTTCTTAAAAGGGAGTTTTCTCACTCTCATGACTTAAAGAACTACTTTTTAACCAGCTGTTTCTTTTCTTGTTGTATTGGAGTGCTGAACTGCTACCCCATCAATGTTTGAAAACTTTTAGAATCATAGAATCACTCAGGATGGAAAAGACCTTAAAGATCATCGAGTCCAATGAGGTCAATGATTGTTACAATTATTTATTAATTTCAACATAAAGCAAGGGAAAAGAGACCTGTATTGATCTTAGTACTGTAAATATTCTTTCTTATTTTAGTAATTTTTACGTACTGAAAAACTACTTGGCTAAATTGCATGAGAGAAAAATTTACTCTTAGGATACACTGCACATAGTAATAGGATATACTGCACACAGTATTTAGGGTAAGCAGTGCAGCTTTTAAAAAATACTTCTTAACATAAGCACTCAGGACATGTTGGATCTGATGTCTCAGAAGTCAATCAACGCAACAGCCCCACTGTCATCAGAAAACTTGCTTCTCATTTGAGCTTTTCAACCACAGAAAGGAAGAAAACACTTCGGTCTTGGCTAAGTCACACACAGAATGCAGAATATTTGCTTTTTGTATCTTAATTTTTTATCTGAATTTGGTGCATTTTTTTCCCTAATAGTTTATGATGTGCAAAAGCAGAGAAACGAAGAAGTGGCAGCAAGGTGAAGGAGCAGTGAGATGCTGTCAATGGCAGGGTTTTCTGCCTGGGTTCTTACTGAAGGAGAGATCCCCTCCAAGCACAGAAGACCAGACATGCAGTGTGATTCTCTCCTATCGGCTGGAGGACGAAGTCCCATCCCACAGAGGTGTCCCAAAGCTCGGATAGCACTCCGTTCCTACAGCTGGGAAGCAGCATTTCACAGTGTGCTTTGCCGCCCTTAGCGGTGCCTGCGCCAGCCCCGCTGTCTGCTGTGCTGTGGTTCTTCTCTCTGAGCGAGGAGGCTCCCAGGAAATCACAGGGTAATTATTGATTACAGGCCTGGGCACGGCGCGAAGTCATCTTGAAGGGGGAATGGAGGCACCGCCGCTGTCTTTGAAGACTCCGCTCCCATTATGTATGAGGTGTTTCATCAATATCCCTTCTTGGATGAATAACATGCATTATACACGGGAAATTTCAGCTGCTAAGCTGGCTTGCAAAACTCACCTCCCTGGCCTCCATCCTCAAATTGCTCCTGCTCTGGTTTTCTGCACTGCTTTTTCTGCCCTCAGCTGCAGGCAGAGGGCCAAAGTCCTCCCTTGCATGGACATGGAAACATGCAGCTTATATGTAAGCAGGTGCACAAGCTGGACAGCCAGAAAATGCCTCTAACCTCATACCTGCAACACAGGGACAGAACCACAGCTCTGCAAAGCAAAAGGAGCTCATCCAGCAGTGAGGGCAGCTGGGCACGGCGTGGCATGCAAAGAGCAGAGCCCCAGGGCTGCTGCTTGTCACAGGGCAAAGGAAAACTCTTGTGTGTGTCCAATTTCCTCTGCTCTTGTTGCTCTAATAAGCCATCTGGTCTGCAAACACGGCGCTGCTCCCTGCTGCAGTACCCGGTGCTGCGATGCTCGCCGTGGTCTTGAGCAGCAGGTTTGTAAGGCACAAATAAGAAAAAGCCAGGAAATTCATGATTGGCCAATTTAGCATTTCCTTTACCATTTCACGAACTCACAAATCAAACAACTCATGCGTAGGCTTCAAAACAGTAACAAGGTCTATTGTTCTTCATCATACACAGCGGGGACTAATGACCATGGTACATTAAGAACAATTAATCACTCTCCACGATAAACGTGCAGAGATTTGCCCGAGGTGTAACACCTTGAAGTCACTATGCAGAGAAGTGGGAAATACTTCCTTTTTCCTAGGTTGCTGAAATTCAACATTGAGCACCAGACCAACTGTTGGAAATTCCAGTTTTCAATTAGATTTAATAAAACAACAACAACAACAACAAAAAAACCCCACACTGCCAACGGGAAAAGAACCAGCTGCATTTGCTGGGAGCAGCCAGCTGGTACACCAACAGCTTCTGCACGTGTGGAAGAGGCAGCCCTCAGCTCCCAGGCTGTGCTGCAGCACTGGCGTTTCAGAGTCAAACTTAGCACTGATGGCTTATGAGGAGAAATGTTTCCTTCTGTGTTTGGAGTGCTCGTACATACCTTTCCCCTTTTTAAAGAGTTGAAGGTGCTTTGGAAAAGTGAGGACGCGAGATGAGCATCTGGAGCCATGTCGGAATTCAGGCTGCTGGGGCGGCAGTAACACATATGTGTGTGATAGCTGAGCTATGGCAGCATGGCGACCACACTGCTCTATGTCTGCAGCACAATGACATGGGAAGGGGCTCACAGGAAGAAAAGCACACTGTGGGATCGTTGCTTTGGCCAACAACCACCTGCAGGAGTGCCCCTGGACTTTCTGAATTCACCAATCTCTCTTGTGCTACCACAAAGTTAATTGTTAACGTATTTATCGTTAGGAACCGTGCCTTAATACTCGGCACAAAAGTAACTGCAGGGAAGCGATCACTTATTGCAAAGTGCTTCATCCTGAAAGCACTTCATATTTTTAAGAGTCCTCTTGTAAACATGCTCAGCTGTAAGAAAAGCAAAACTCCTACTGTCCTCAGATGACACTGCCACAGAAAAAAACAATAACGTTTGACTAGAGCACCGACTAAGAAAGAAAATAGCCAAGCATCAGTCCTGATCACAAAGGCACTGCTGATGGAACTCGTGTCACCCAGGGTCACAGCACGGCACTGCAGGAGGCCACAGCCACAGGTTGTGATGGCTGGTATGAGAGCTGCGGATGGGCAGAGATGCATGAGGAGAGAAGGCTTCCTGGTGGCGGGTCCTCATGCTCACGCTTATGTTTATTCTGCATTTTTAAGTGCCTGGAGAAATGAATAGGCACTTTCAAATGTAAATGTGAAAAAGTAAATAAATACCAAATCCTTAACTTAGCAGTACTGCAACTCTCACTTGCAGACAAATTGAAATGTGCAATTTAAACCGTGATGATGCAGCTTTTACCCCATGTTTCTCCTAACTACCTTTACAAACAGCTTCTACAATTTTTGACACGTATTGCCATATTCCTTCCTATATCATTTTCATCTATTATATGAAAGTAAGAAAAAGCAAGAAGGAACACCCAAACATTATAAATACTCACAGGAGACAGTGCAATACCCAAAACATTAAAGGCACTCAGCCCATACCTTGTAAATTGAGTCCAAAAGATGTTGCATTGAGTGATTTTCTTAATGCGAAATAATTCGTACAGAAGTTCCCCATTAAAATAAAGGTACTCTGCAGATTTCACACAATTTATGATTCGCACCCTTAGAAAACAAGTCTGATGATCTGCATAACAACAGAACAACTGCATTTCGGTTTTGTTCTGCTCCTTGCAGCTGCCATCAGATATTTAAGAATGAGAAAGTGCAGCAGCAAGAAGCAACCTATTATTTATAAGAATTTGAATAAAACCAGCAATTAGCAGCAGACACAGCTGAGTTTTGCAAATCTGTGCCTGTAAGAACAGCTGCTCCTTTCCACACGTAAAATTGGCAATCTTTTACTGACATATTTCTACTACAATTTCAAGTACAAACCTATGCACCCATATGTACAAAGCAATTTCACACAGAACCACACAAAAGAAGAGTACCTATAACTTGGGGTTCATGTATAAAACAGCTATCTTACCTTTGGTAGCACAGGAGATATGAGCCCCTCTTTGGTGCTGTGTTATTATAAAATCAGTTCAATTAAAGAATAGATGCTAGAAAATGAGCATTGAAATCACTGGGAAATGATTCCATTCATGGATCAACAAGCAGCCATTGCAAAAAGCAGACTTCTGTTTTTATCGTTTTTGCTTTTTTTCCACTTTTGTTTTGATGTTTGTAATCCTGTAGCCTATCTCATTTCACGTGATTTACTTGTTATGAGGCTTTCAGGAAAACACATCAGTGAATGGCAAATGCTAAGGAGGAGTTTTTCTCAGGTCATGTTTCCCGCTAAATACAGCATCCTAACTACTTTGTAACAGCCCTAGTTTGTTGTCTGGGCATGTCTGACTTGGATAACACAGGTATCAGAGCAGTGGCACAGAGCTGTGGGTGCCCTTCCCTGGAGGTGCCCATGCCCATGGATGCATTGCTGGAGGCAGTCAGCCTGCATCAATGGGGGGCTGTGGGTTGCGTGTGTGCTCCCAGTCCAACCCTCTGTGATACTACAGCTACCACGAACCGGGCACTGACCTCGCTGCAGCATGGGGTGGTGGAAGGGTGGCAGGGGCAGCTGCTGTGTCCTGCTGGGCTCACAGAAGTAGGCGCTCAGCCAGGCTGCGCACTGCTGCAGCGGCTCCGGCACGGAGGTCACACTGCCACTCAGCTCACAGCGCGTCAGAGCCTCCGTCCTGTGGGCACAGAGATGTCAGGCTGTCAATGACGAAAGCAAACATTCATACTCTTTATGATCTCAAAAACATTCAATTCCAAGGCACAGACTCCAAAGCTTGCTTTTCCTCTGTTGAAAGCAAGGAGAGTCGTAAGAGCTGTAACACAACTTCATCTACGTCACCTCTTGATATGCCACGGTGACGTGAGGTTGTTCAGACCTGTCAGAAGAAAATAAAGGATGGGTGAGAAGACCACTCTTAAATAGGAAACCTCAGGGAGCAATGGAAGGAAACCACCCCGGCCTGATGGAAGACACATCCTGGGTCTCTGTGGGGATGGAGAGAGGCTCCTCTAGGCACCCACAGGCACAGCACAGCCCCCAGAGCTCTCCCGGGGAAGGAAGAGGAGGAAGCAGCTTTCTGCAGAGCCAGCGCTTTCCTCTTCCGCCACTCCTTCCAGCGACGTTGGCAGGTTTCTGCTTTCCTCCTCTTATTGAATTGGAAGGAAGCAATTGAGAACTCATTTGATTTTCAATGGCAGCTCATGCTTTCAGGATGCTGAAGAGCAAAGCAAACGAACAGAAAGCACCCGCAAATGAAAATGTCCTTTTTCTCTAGCTGCTTTTTTCTTCTTTTTCCTACAGAAGTGCAATGCCTGTACGAGAGCACTGAGAACATGAACATCACATCTGCAAATATTCAGCCCTGTTCCTTGAGCTGTAAGCTCTGGGTTAGGCACAGCAGTGGCAGGGAGAAGTTCACGGTGCTCTCCTGTTGCTCCATGAGACCACTCAGAACCACAGAGACTGCTTTCAGCACATCTGTTACCAAATAGCCCAGTAGCATGAAACCACCAGGAGAGGAATATGGAGACAACACCAAGAGCAGCTGCCAGACAAGCAAGCCCTGCCAGCAACCTCGTACCTGAATCTGAAAAACCTCAGCTACACCATCCCGATGCATCCTGATACTGCAGCTTTTCTTTTCCCCCATCTGGAAATACGTTCGGAGCCCAGAACAAGTTCTCAGCTGTGCGCTGGTGAAACGCAACAGAACAGTCTGCTGCAATAGGTTGGATGTGTCACAAAGGGGTAGAAAGGAGAGAAAACCACATTTGGTAGAAATACCAAAATACATGAGGGACAGCAGAAGAAAACCACAGCAATTCTGCCATAGAGTTGTGGGGAAAAAGTAAAATCAGTTCATTGCTATGCTTGAGATGTGCTGCGATGGAGAGGAAATATTTTGTCAGTTACCTCCTAGCAGAAAGCCTGAGAAAATGAACTGCATCGTGTACCAGTAATGGTATAAAAGACACCAGGCCCGCTTTTGCCACAAGGCACCTTTACAAAAAGACCCAATGCCTTCAAATGCTTGATCCACAAATGCTGACGGAGCCGAACACACCAGGACAGCTGTGTAATCAGGCAGCCACCCGGCCCTGCCTCCGGATAGGACAAATGATGCGCAGGCAGGAGCTGTCCTGGGGTTACTCTCAGAAGCAGAACTCTCGCTCGTCTGGTACGTGATCAAACGGCCCTGCAATTTCCCCCAGCCCCAATTCATTTTCTGATTAATTGTTCACCACTGAAGACCACATAATTACTGATTAAAAAGTGGCAGAGAAGAAGGGGGACAGAGAGGCGGACAATTAAAATTCTCCAGCAGCAGAAGAATATGATGAGCTGATGGCTTGGAGTGGAAGAAAAAGGGAAAAGAAGGACCAGCTTTGGATCCAGCTTGCTAGAAACTAGGTGCAGTCCTCTACCTCTTTCCATTTATTTACCAAACTACTGAGAGCTTGTGATTTTTTTTTTGGAGGAGGAGGAAGAGGGGAAAGAGAGAAACTATTATCAGTTTGCTTTATGAAACCGATCTCTATTTTATGTTTCTTTGCTATTTAATAATCTTTTTACTAAAAAAAAAAAAAAAAAAAAAATGGTTTGAGAATCACAGAATCATAGAATCACAGAATGGTCTGGGTTGAAAAGGACCACAATGATCACCTAGTTTCAACCCCCCTGCTATGTGCAGGGTCACCAATCAGCAGACCAGGCTGCCAAGAGCCACATCCAGCCTGGAGAATCCGTGCATAAACACTTCCAGATGAATTTGTGCATGACACAGACCTCAAGCCAAGCTCCCAGCACCAAGGATCATCAGTGATTCTGCACACGCACAACGCTCCACAGAATAGGGCTCAGTTTTACTGTGGATTGTTAGAGCTACGACAATATCATAACTACAGAATATAATAATGCCTTTGAAAACTCCAAGAGAAGTTGGGAGACTTTTCTGCTCCATTTATCCAGAAGAGCATAGAAAGCACTCAGAACTACAGTAACCTTATGGTTTTCACATCATCTTGCTTCACATACTCGGGAGCCTGGAAATGATTTGGGCTATAATACTGCTGTAAAACGAGAGGAATACATCCCCTCATGACTCTGCATCAGCAGCCCATGAGCTGTGCCCGCTGTGCCTGCAGCACTACAGCCTGCAGGGCCTGTCCATCCCCTGCCCCAAGCAGGAGCCACCAGCCCCCAGGGTGCTCCCATCACTGCCAGACCCCCCTGGGTCATTGCCTTGGGGCCATACTCCCATCGCTCTGCCATTTCCACATCTGATCTCCGCTTACTGCCACAGTCGTGAAAACCAAAGCTTTAGTCAGACCCCATCTGGAGTATTGCGTCAAAGCCTGGGGCTCCCAGCACAGGAAGGATATGAAGATCTTGGAGTGGGTCGAGAGGACAGCCACGAAGATGATCAGAGGTCTGGAGCAGCTCTCCTATGAAGAAAGGTTGAGGGAATTGGGCTTGTTTAGCTTGGAGAAGAGAGAAGGCTCCAGGGAGACCTCATTGTGGCCTTCCAGTACTTGAAGGGAGCGGATAAACAGGAGAGGGAACGGCTCTGTTGGTGCTTTCTAAGAATGCATTAATTGCCTTTTCTGTGGAATACGAAGTCAATTCACCAACATACATGCTGAGAGGTTCACACTTCCAGAAGCGTAACAAAACTTCATCTTAATTTTGCTTGGTTAGAAATGTTAACAACCATTCCTGGGAATTGGACAACATTAGCAAAGAAAAAGACAGAACATCACTAATGCAAAGGCATCTAGTACTGGCCCTCCTCCCCTCCTGCTCCTCCTCCCTATCCTTCTCCTGCAGTTGTATGGCAGTACTCTTTCTGCAAACTACCTCGTCATTAAAAATTCAACTTAAAACAGCAGCTGCCTCTAAAAGCCTTTTCTGAGGCTTCAAAGTCACACTTTGGTCCGACTAAACCACGTGTACATTTCAAAAAGCAAGGCTAAAGCGGTCTCAAAACATTCACGAGAAGAAAAGGAGAGCAGATTAGCTTATAGGAAACCGTTCCCCCTCTGTTCAGCATTCAGCTTTCTTCTCAATGCCCCATTCCACACATTAATCATTACTGGCTGCTGCTGGGTGCTACCCGGAGTCTCACAATGTCCCCATTTCTCCTGCATTTAGCTGGTCACTAAGTAATTAATGCTTTTTTAAAGTTGGCTGTTTCCATGCAGCTGAGATCTGCCCTGCGAGGTCCCTGTCCCAGCCATTCCCTTTCCATGGCGTATGAGTTTGCACGTGATGAAGTAAAGGGAAACACAGCTTTAGCAAATGGGGAGAAACTCAGTAATATCACCTGTTTTACTTTAGCAGACTCCTTCCAAACCACTTGCCAAGACTTGGAAGTTCCTAACATGCTTTCAAACTGATCATGTAAGCGGCAAATTGGCTTCAGTAGTGCTCTCAATAGCTTACCTGTCAGGAAAACCAGAGCAATGCTGTATCTCATGCTGAAGAGCCTCAGTGGGCAGCCACCTCCTACACTGCTGGGATTCTAATTATTCCTTTTATTTCTGAGCATCTTTTTGCCTCCGCCAGCTCTTAGTAACACGTAACCGAAACATTACAAGACGTACTTTGAGTCGTGTGATTTCGAATAAAGAGAATATATCATAATGGCTCTGCTGGCAGTTTCCTGAAGGGAAAGCTAGGAAAATGCTACGACAGTGTTGTATCAGCACCTGCTACATATGCATATATTTATTTGTGTATCTATATAAATAGAAGTTATATACATATCCAATATAATTGCTGGGTTGAACACAAGAGATGAGTGAGCTCTGTGAGCTCCTACACCTGAATGCTTTATCCATCGATGCCCACCTCACCCTCTAGTGGTTTGCCTAAGAAGTCTATGAAGTGCTACAGATGCTGAGCTAATGAAGATCCCCCTTTATTTCAATTCATTTTAAGTACAAAATAAAAAAGCTCCCCAACTAACACAGAAATTGCAGCTCCCTGTGCAGATAGACTGAACTCAGCAAAGGGCCACTGGCACAGACGGGCAGGCTCGGGTAATTGCATTATTATATTACTATAAATACAACACTTCCACTCAGATAACAGCAGGGATAAAGACCTAAAATAAACAGAAAATAAGAAATGGAAAAAAGGCAGGGAGTGCCTGGTTTTACCCAATCTCTTATAACAGAAATCGGGGTACAGTAAAATCTAAATGTATTGGTCCTAATTAATAGAGTTTGGCTCTAGAAATCTGTGAGCACACATATAAGGCAGCACAACACTCAGCATCCCCAGTCTGAAGAGGAGCTGCAGGCTGATGTAAATAGGAAGGATTACTGTCAATGGGACATGTGTATTCTCACACTGCACTGGTCACAGGATTTCTTAGAGGCTTTTGCATTACAAAGGTCCAAAAATTACCAAAATATGCCCAATAAGAATGAAAAAGGCTCTGCCAAGTATGCACAACCTAAAACACAACCAAAAACCAACCAAACCCAACAACCCACATCTGTATCTTGAATGGCAACGTCACCAAATCCTTTTTTCCTTCCTCAAAATTCCTGCAAAACAATTACAACAAAAGAAATGAGATTACAGAACCCTTCCCCAAGCAGTAAGACCATGAGAGACCTTGGGGTCTGCTGGACCAACTTATTTGAGGCCAGGGGAACCAGACCTCGGCTGCTGCCCCAGCACTCATCAAGGCCCAAAGCAGGCTGGCACCTCCTGAGCGTGCACCTTGTAGAGCTGACCTCACACAAAGAATTCCCTGCTATAATTCCATGAATCCATCAATCTGTCCGTGGCTGGAGAGGAAAACATTTTTGGAAAGACTGCCCAATTACAGCAGGATTCCCGTCATCACCTGAGGGAAGAGCTCTGGGTGGAGATGTAAGATCACTAGAGAAACAAAACAACCTCAGGAGCATCCGACAGGACCAAGCGAGTCTCCAAATGATTCAAGATCAGTGAGAAAAAAGGCTCCTTTGGTCATTAGGGGAACTTCCCAGGGCAGTTTTCCCATGCTGCAGCCCCCAAATTGCACAAGCCCATGCCCATGAACCCGTGCCCTGCTCCCCTGTGCTCCTTATTTGGACGCGCTGCCCTTGGCCAGGCTGCAGCCTCAGCCAGAGCCACCCCCAGCTCCTGGCACTGCGTGCTGCAGGTTTACCTCTACCCTCAGCTCCACCATTTGGGGCAGTCAGGGACAGCCACCCCCTGCAGCTGGGGACACAGCTCATCTGGACAAAGTCCTGAGTCACTCTGCAGAACCCCTAGAATCTGAGCAGTAGCTCTTGTGTCAGTAAACACATACGAGAGGCACATAGGATTTAAAAATGTAGGTACTTCACAGCTTTTTTAATAGCATTTCCTCACTTTATTTCACAAATGATTGAAGCCGACCACACGCTGGCCTTGTGCACATGAAGCCAACAGGAATCAGACCTGCACAAAGAATTGCCATGCCTGAAAAGCAAAGGCTGTCTCACTGTGCTCCTCAGACCTACAGATCTCTGCAGAAGCATTCGGACAGTTGTCTTCCCAAATGTTTTTTTCAAAGAGAAATAGCTGATGTGTAACTTTCCAAATGCAAGAATCGGTAATAATTAGAACAGAAACATTAAAAAGAGGCTCAGTCACGCAGTGTTGTTCTTTATGCAACATACATACATTCAGCTGGCATTTTCAATGAAGTCTTCATCACGGAAACAAATAAAAATGTATTTTATCAACATCTAAACGTCATTTAAATAGCCTTTCTTTGATAGATGAAGACTAAAGCCACCCCAAAACTGTGGATGGATTATCTGGTCTCTAATGATTCCAAAACAATTACAGGATGCAGAGCAATCTCGTTAAATTTTATTCAAAAGCTTACTACACTCGTGTTTTCTCTTATTTTTCTATCAATGAAACCCATGAGGTTTAAGAACAATTCATTATGTATGAGACCCAACTTACAGTGCTTGACTGTTGATTAATAGGAAAGTTTGCTGTATGTACATTTGCAACATTAGATGCATACAATATGCTAACTTATTCTTTCACTGAAGCTAATTATTTACAAAAATGACTACTTGAGACTACAATTTATTAAACGCATGCATCCAGTCTCAATTTGGCCCCAAAAGACAGCCTGGAATGAAGATCTTTTACTTGATGTGACAACTTCTAGAAACAGTGTTATTAATATTGTAAATGTGGCAAATAAAGAGTTCAAATAGCCATATGTCTGCGTTGCATTTTTTCCCTACAACTGAATGAGCGAACAAAGCAGCCTTTTAAAGCTTGAAATTCACAGGGAAGCACATCCTTCCATCGTTTAATTTAGCTTCTTATCATTGGAGTGTCTGTATGACAGTAGGCACAGATTTAAAAAAAAAAAAAAAAAAAAAAAGAGCTGCAAGGAGCAGAAAATGCACCTCAGTTCTTGCTGAAATGCCCCAACCACGCTTCCTTATGAGACCTACTGAGAAGAAATTGGAACATTTATGGAACAGTGTAAGAACTTTAAACTTATTGAGACTCTTTTCCATACAGCATACAGCCTTCACAATGTTTTCTCCGTTCCACTTTTTAAGATATTATTAAGGGTCGAAATTCTGATGGATACCTTTTGTTCTGAAGCAGCAGCACCTGCACAAATCTCAAACATACAGATGTACCTCTTGAGTAAAGATGCTACGTGTAGGTACCACAT
Source organism: Chrysolophus pictus (assembly GCA_037305975.1). Classification (NCBI taxonomy): domain Eukaryota; kingdom Metazoa; phylum Chordata; class Aves; order Galliformes; family Phasianidae; genus Chrysolophus; species Chrysolophus pictus. The sequence goes on from CM074581.1 coordinate 1,433,464, forward strand.
GGATGTTGCCAATGAAGGCAGTGCCTATGGCCAGCCGTGATGCTTGGGAAGGTCCTGCCTGCTTATTCTGCGCTCTGAGTGCATACCAGCAAACACTTTAAAGAAGGCAGTGGGACTCCTGTCTTCACATGCCAAGATAAGGAAAATCAATGTCAATGCCCCAAAGACTCGAGTGATAGCACTGAAGGTCATTAAATGCTACTCACTGCCCTGTGCCATTAAAGTTTTGATTGGAATCCTGTATAGACAGACACAGATTTCAAACAAGATCTTGCCCTGGGACACAGCACTGTAAGACTGTGGAGGAAACAAAACAATCAGCGAGAGGTAGACTTCTCCGGGAGCACAAGGAGGTTCAAGGAAGACAACGCTGTGTGGTCTTGGCTTATTTTTTCCTGAACATATTTATCGTGTTTCCAGAGAAGCATACCTCATTACGGACAAAGATCTCTGTTAAAACAATGGCAAAATGCAAAGACAACCACTAAAATCCTACAGTAATCCTATGGTTCTTCATCCACCAGGATGGTGCAGTCCATCACCCAGTGGGTTGCCCACTCAAGTACTGCTTTCTTCTTTCTCCCAGGCAAATAACTTCCAGGCTAATTCTTGTTATCTCCAGATTTCATTCAGTATATTTCTATTTCACAGAAGCAGAAGTCCTGGTGACAGGTCAGGAAAACCACAGTTCTGGTGCTTAGCAGTGCTGTGAGGCTTTGTGCCCAGCCCCAGTCCAGATTTCTTTCCCCAAAGAGTCCTGCTTCCACCAAAGGGAATGTTTTTTTTTTTTCAAATGTGATGCAGAATGGATGGCTGGGAAAGCAGAGCTCTGGGAACAACACAAGAGTATGTCAAACTGGTGGCATAATACATTCAGCACTGTCCCAGGATGGCAGAAAAACAGCAACTGCAGGGAAAAACACTGCTCTGCTCCTCTTTTCTAGAGACTGAGTATCAGCAAAGGACTAAACTATTAACAAATGAACAGCCTCTAATGGCCCAGCAGCTTGGCCATACCTGCAGAACAAAAAGACTCCTTATATCAGAGTAGCTTCTTCATTCATCCTTCTGTTTCAAATCAATGGGGTTGGTGCAGAACAACTAGAAAATCCGTCTAAAAAAGAAAGAAGTTCTCTGAGTACTGTTTTACAGGAAAGGACCAACCTGTTCTGGATTGAGAGTGGGGGAAATCAAAGGCAGCCCCTCACCTAGCAACAATCCAGCAGCTATTTCATGGGAGACACGATGAGGCCAGAAGCAAATACTCAGCAAAGCTGTAAGAGGCAGCAGGCTCTCACCCGAGATGTTAGGCAACATTAAGCATAGGTGATATCATCAGTTCTATCTATAATTAGGTTAAAAGAAAGTCAGTTAATTTTAGCGCTTACAAGAAATTGTTACAAAACAGTTTTTTCTTATATAAAAGAATTCTCCCTTCAGGCTTCCGAGGTGGGTTTTATCACAGGCAATTAGCTGTGCTGGGCATGGCTGCAGGGACTGCACACTGCCGTGCTCCCATGCAACTCCAGCACACACT
>CM074581.1:1440000-1447500 GCA_037305975.1 Chrysolophus pictus
ATGGTCAGCTCAGGCCTCGCTGAGGAGAAGAGCTCCTCTTGCCTGTGGTGATCCAAGATCTGGAAATTCACTGCATGAGAACTGCTATTAGACTGACAGTGATGCTGACAGCAGCCCAATCCCCCACATCCTCAGCAAAACACTGACTCACCAGCACGATGCGCTCAGGAACAGCTGTAGCTGCAGGAAAATGCTTCTGCTGATTTTCTAGACCTGCCAAGTGACACTTCACAGAGCTACAGAGAGAAAACAGTCATTCTAGCAGCCTCACTCAAGCAGGAATTTGATAGGAACAAAAGCTTTTTGGGGTGGGGTACCCAGCAAGCCTACAGCGCAGGGGCTGGATAGGTTTTTGCTCTTCCCAAAGGAGTCAGGACCTCAACCTGAGACCTCACAGTCTGCCCGGAGTGCTCCTGCACCCAACGACCATGTATATGAAGGCTCCCTCACTCCTGAACCATGATTTCACTCTGAAGCACATGATGACTCCGTGCACCAGAGATGGGTTAGGAGCTGAGGGAAATGGAGACAGGTATGAGAAAGTCCTCGCAGAGCAGGTCTATGTGGGCAGACTCTGCTGGCACACCTGGGCAGAAGAATCTCAGCTTCAAAGCTGCCAGGAACCAGCACAGATGGTTTGGGCAACTGCTTCCAATGCTCAATGGTAAATTAAATAATATTGTGAGTGAAATACTCGTCCTCCAACTGTTGGATGAGGTACATAAATGGAGATTAGCAGGAGGCCTGGATTTGATTCGCTCCTGCTCGAGGGCCTCCTCGGGCTTGGTGTTGTTTGGCTGCTTTGGAAACCTGCAGGATAAAACCCACCTCCGCTGCCAGCCTGGGGAAGAGTGAGTGCAGTGCACCCAAAATCAGACTTCAGGTCTCGCCTCAAATTTTCAGCCTGTATTTCAAGTTTAGTCCTGGCACACGAAAGTCAACCGCCTGCTTTTGCTGTAGGATATCTGAATTTCCCAACATCAAGATTAATGAATTTGAAGAGAGTTATTCTTATCTGGCCCTCATCCTATCTCTGTTGACACTACATTTTTCTCTTCAGGTCTTAGAGAACAGCAAAAACAAAAGAGTTGATTCCCCATAAGAAAGCAAGAAAAAAAAAAAGGTTTATGCTGCAGCATAAATCAAAGTAGTTTTAGTAGAGAGGTCAAGACAGGGAGAAAAACAGAATTACTGCTGACTGTCTATTCATAACAAACACACGTGGCACAGTACTTCAGAAGCTCCTTAAAAGTAAGAAATGAATCCTTCTCTGTAATGCATTTAACAACTCAAAGGCTTACCTTCTTCAAGTATTCTTCTGCTTGAAGGCAATGTTTGCATAGCTGTAAGGAGATACATTAAACTGTTTATGTTCAATGCATTTGAACAGCTTATTTTATCACAGAATCATAGCCTGGCCTGGGTTGAAGAAGACCACAACGCTCATCCAGTTCCAACTCCCTGCTATATGCAGGTCGCCAACCAGCAGACTGGAACCACATCCAGCCTGGCCTTGAATGCCTGCAGGGATGGGGCATCCACAGCCTCCTTGGGCAACCTGTTCCAGTGCATCACCACCCTCTGGGTGAAAAACTTCCTCCTAATATCCAACCTAAACCTCCTGTGCCTCAGTTCAAAACCATTCTCCTTTGTGCTATTGCTATCCACCCTTGTAAACAGTCGTTCCCCCTCCTGTTTTTATGTTCCCTTCAAATATTGGAAGGCCACAATGGGACAGCATATTTTAATAGCTGCAACATTTATTAAAGTAATGATCCACCAGTAAATGTATTTTCAAACAGGACAAAAAAGAATTGTCATGCAAACTATTCTCTAAGAATTTTCCTTACATAAACAAAGCAAGCAGGCTGATCATGAGGGGCAGTCAATACTCCGTGACAAAAGAAACTTCCATCTGCCCATGAGAACCATGGGCCAGAGCTCACAGAACAGGAAAAGCACAAGTCAGGGCTTATTTGCACAAACTGACAATCACAAATTGCTTCAAAATAGCAATGATGACAAAGTTCAAAATATGCCCTTGTTGATGTCAAATGTGGATGGTATATAAAGGAACTTCCCTTGAACTTCCCAGATGACAGAAGTTTATCCTAAGGTAAGAGCCACGAGCCTCCAGAACTTACAAGTCTATTTATGATCATTCAAAGGTTACTGGGAGTGTATTTCCCAGAAACTTCACGTTCACGTGGTCTTTTGAATGAAAAGTGTAAAAATCAACATAACCTCTTATACAACCACCACAGTCCCATTAAAAATGCACTAGAAAAATGTACAAATCTTAGGTTTGAGAGGCATACAATTAGTGACAACCATAAAATGACTTCTCTTTCCATATTCCTTCCAAACAAACCACCAAGCTGTTATCATCTGGTCCTAATGAACTGGGTTTTTGTAAGACATGGCTGGAGAAGCAAAGAGCTGCGTCCCATTCCATCCCAACCTACTGAAGGGCTGATGGTGGCTCTCACCATGCCTTGACACAACTAAGCCCAGCGCTCCTATTTCCTCAAGTTCCGCTATACCAGAGGTCAGGCTGGAGTTTTAGGAACTGTGAGAAGCAAAAACCAAAACAGACCAAGCCCTATCTCCAGCCCAGTAACATCAATACAACCAATTCAAGAGAATTACAAACTCTTCTATGCTTGACTCTGGCTGCTTAAGACATATGGTAGGTCCTTTTAGGTAATTTTATCAGGAGGTTCCCTCAAAATATTTCTAATTAAATGAATAATGCCATAAAAATGCCTGGTACAAAATGAAAAACAAATTTAAAGCTGAAATCCCTCCTAAATCAGAAACCAAAAAAGAAGTGACAACCCAGGCTATCGTAGTTGGCTGCGTGTTTCTCAAAGATTTAACATAAAATTGTAGAAGCAACTTGAAATTATCTTGCTTCAGCTTACATGGGTCAGACCATAAACACCCCTGAAGGCAACCTGCAGTCCAACAGCCAAACGAGAGCGGGCAGCACTGTCTGCACGTGGCTCATTGAGGCATTCGGTGCTGCTAAATAAATCATGCAGCGGTCGGGAGCGAACCTGGAGCATGCCACACTTGCAGCTCCTTCCCCATCATCGAGCGCGATCCTCCGCCATCTCCTGGGAGTCCAGACAGGGATCCAACCCCATCACCTGCCAATACATGGCAAGGACTCTTCCATCTCCTGGCAAATGGGTCTGGAAAACATGCAGGCACGCAGGGGAGCTCCGCATGAGCATTTTCTGAAGCACGTCCCCAAAGCGAAGGATGTGACCTCAGGTGACCACGAGACCCAAAACACGTTCTATGATATTAGAGGCATTCACATCAAAAACACAACTGAACACACATTGTTGGCTACGCAACAGGACATCCACAGAAAATCTGAGAAACACAGAACAGTCCTGCAAAGGAACTCCTCATGACCCTAAATGTTCTATGAGCATGGTAAGGCTTGTTCTACAAACCTGTAAGGGAAAAGATGAAAGTACAGAGGTATTTTTACTGCTAGCAATACACATACAGGCCTACAGTCACAGTATACAAATGAAAGGTTCACACTTCTGGTCTTACTCTGCAGCAAATAAGCATCCTAGTTCCGCAGCAGACATAAACTCAGATTGCAGGCTATTTAAGACAACCATTTTAGCTAGCACTTTTTTTTGTATTCACCTCAGTGTGTAATAGGTTAGCCAGATCTTGCTCATATTTGCATGACAAACAAAATTTTCCGCTTCAAGTCAAGCAGTTCCCATTTCAAGAATACAACCATTTCTCAAAACTGTTTCACCTTAAAAAAAACAAACAATTTGCTTCATGTTTCTAATTAGCTGCATGAAAATTGAATAATTGATTTTTCTATCTTGTAAGTCAGACTCACATGGTTGAAAGCAGTTACTACTTGTGTTGAAATAAAATCCTGAATTTTTATTTTTTCAGATTTTACTTTAAATCAATCATGCTTCATCTCGGACTCAGGTTTGCAAGAGACAGCAGATTTGGCACTGCATTCACCTCCTCAGGATGTTTTGCCCTTCTTGCCATCGAACAACTGAGAAGCCACTAAGGCAGGGAGCAGCACAACCACCGTTAAAGCTCAAAGATTGCACCAACAACCACACTTACCAAGATTTGTGTCAGCAAGCAAAAGCAAGAAGCAATGCAGGATGTGTACATGCTTTGCTCTGTACATTTCAGACAAAGGGTGGTGAGGCACTGGAACAGGTTGCCCAAGGAGGCTGTGGATGCCCCATCCCTGCAGGCATTCAAGGCCAGGCTGGATGTGGCTCTGGGCAGCCTGGTCTGCTGGTTGGTGACCCTGCACGTAGCAGGGGGTTGGAACTGGATGAGCATTGTGCTCCTTTGCAACCCAGGCCATTCTATGATTCTATGCTGAACTCACATCCATAAAACAAAACTCATTACTGTTCGCTCTGAAATGGTCTCTTTCTTCCCTTTGTGCACACAATACCTTTGTCACTTACATGCTCAGAAATTTTGGCTATTCTTGATTGAGCGTAAACTCATACTTGGTAATTGCAGCTTTGAACATGCTAATAATGAAACCTAACTCTTCTTTATGTTCCAGCATTTTTCTGTATTAAGTGTGAATTTTTATAGCATTTTTCCCCAACAAGACATCTTGCTTGTAAATAACACAACATTAAGTGTCATGATATAATTGATTTTCTAATGAGGCTTTCAAAAAGGATTATATTTTTGCTTGTCAGAAAATCTTTACAACAGAAATAAGTCCTTCCATATTTGTTCCTTATAAACTGAAGTTTTTATTCCTACAGTGAAGTTGAGGTGGATTAAATCACGTGGACTGCCATAAAACAACATATTGTATGAAATATTTTTACGGCTCTCCACATTTGCAAGTTAGACTGTGAAAGTGGATGGAAAGCGATGTGTTCAGGGGACAAAATTGGGCTCTGCAAAGAAAACGTAAGCATGGAAGTACTGTGCACTTTGGTATGAATGAAACTGAGGTAGCATACAAGGCATTGAGTTAGGCACAAATCCAAAATACGACCACATCCATTCCTCTACATAGCAAACTTTGCAAATTAGATTAATTGGGAAAACATTGGGGGTGATGCCTGACAAGAATACAAACCATTGGTATGGCTGTTGTTCATACTGTTTTAATGGCTAGATCACTTTGATTAGCCAAAATGATTAAGAGGCAACTTGTGTGTTCATCCCTGCAAAACATGACTAGCTAACTCCAATGGAACAGAACATGAGGTTTATGCTGCTAATGGAAAATTTAACTTCTAGGTCTCATCGTTGCACAAAGCAACCATCCAAGAAGTGTTACTTAAAGAAATTCTATTGGAACATCTGTGCAGCCAAACACATTCTCTGCACCCACGAAGCTTCTGCACTGTTTCTCATCACAGAGCACGTTCTGCAAGAACTGATAACTGGAACAGTTGCTGAAAATTTCCATTAATGCCTTTCTATCGATTCCGTCCTAGCTGCTGGCTCTACCAGGAGCCTGGACGAGAGTCTTCCTCAGGTCCTGACCCATCCTATGATCCCATAAGGGTTTTATTAACTAGTAATATAATACCTGTGCTTCCCACACACAAGAACTACAGCATTTCTAATGAGAACCAGCCATCCACTATTTAGAATCGTGGAATAGAATCATTAAAGTTGGACAAGACCACCAAGTCCAACCATCAGCTTGTCATGTATGCCCACTGAACTACATCCCCAAGAGATGTGTAATTGTTTGTCTTATGAAAAAAAAACTCATACTTTCTGCAGGTCCAAGATCCACCACCTATTGATAGCTGAAAAGGAGGCAGAAAGATAAATATATTCCGTACATATGAGGAATAGGACTGCTTCTAAAATATCGTAATAAAGTTGTGCGTTTCAAAACGTTTCACTTTGGAACCCTTAAGGCAGTCCTAACACGTCCAACAACCAGAGGACAGACTTACAGTTCTTAATTGCTGCGGGGCAGCTTCACTCGTAGCTTCACCTTTAACTCTTCCAAGCAGTGCGTTATTTACGAAGGCATACACTCACTCACTCACACACTTAAGGCTGATTTGCAATATAGCATGAGCTTTATAAAAGCACCAAAACCAAGAGCAGAAGGTTAAAGGAAAGGAGGAGTGCCACAATATTTGGTTAGACCATTCACAACAAAAGCACAGCATGGCTTAGGTTGGAAACCACCTTTGGGAGTCTCCTTTTCTCTGGACTGACCCATCCCAGCTCCCCCAGCTGCTCCCTATAGGACTGCATTCTGGACCTCACACAGCTCCACTGCCCTTCTCCTGACACACTCCATCATCTCAATGTCATTCCTGCAGTGAGGTGCCAACACCGAGCACAGCGCTGAGGGTGCGGCCCCACCAGTGCCAGTACATGGGGAGATACTGGAGAGCCATAGCAAATTTCATTACAATCTTAAAACAGGGTTTGTTAGGCGATACCCGCATCTACCTCAGCCCCACAAAGCCTGCACAGCTGGGCACAAATGGGGTGATGAAGGCAGGGTTAAGCACTGCTCGTTGCCTGGAGCTCTACCTGAAACATGCTTCCTCCAATGGGCAGCAGAGCTGAATTTCTGTGCAACTCTTCTGTCAGTCAAAAGAAACAGATGCCAATAAAAGAAATCTAGAGATCTCCACCCGGCCACCGAGCCCCCATCCATGCTGGCTCGCAGCTCCTCGAGGTGATGCTCACTGCACAGAGCCCCCCAGCCCCACGCTCGCCTCCCCCACCTCTCTTCTGCTGCCGAGCTGCATGCTCCCAGCCCTCATCCTGCAGCTCGTTGTGGACCACAGCCCACCGGGCCCCCATTGCTCTCCCCACAGGCAGCTGGGCTCCCTCTCCTCCCCTTCAGCATGCCCTGGGGACAGCAGCTCAGCTGGCTGTCAGTGCGTTCCTACCCACTGTGCCGGAACCTGCGCCGGGCCACGCTGCTGCCATCCAGCCCTGCTGGTCCCCGCTGCCACGGCGCTGGGTGGGAGCCACGCTCTGTGGTTACAGGGGAAAAGCAAAGGGGGAAAGAGACAGGTGCTCAGATCTGGCTTTGCTTTGCATTTTTTCTTCCCCTGGTAATTTTCACAAAACTTTCTTTTTTCTCCCATCACACTTTAAAGAGTGTTTCTGCTGTGGAAGTACTGTGTTGGTGCTATGGCAGGTTTGCGTCATCTGTCCCTCATTCTGACCTTTCTAACAGACGCCTGCAAGCTGCAATGTGTTCTTTTTTTCGTGTTTAATCTGGGCAAACATTCTTTACCCTTCTTTATTGACATCTGGTTATCCTTTTTTAAATTAAAACCAAAACAGCACTCATTTTCCCCTTTCTATTTCAGCTTTTCCTGGGTGTTATCCATAAATCAGTGCGGGAGGAGCTCTGCATCCAGCGCGTGGCAGGGGCTCCGCAGGACGAAGCCCTGGACAGCACAGCATCCTCACTAGCTCTGTGCTCCCCTCACCTTCCAAACATGCAATTCAAATCCAAAA
>CM074581.1:1452500-1470000 GCA_037305975.1 Chrysolophus pictus
CTCTGAAGCAGGGAACATCCCCACTCACACCATCTTCACCACCACAAATGCCAGCAGAGCCTGGGGCAGCCTGTGAGATGCACACAGAGTCACCTGGTCAACAGTGAGCAAAGTGGGATTTTTATTAAAGACAGAGCAACAAACTTGCTGTGCAACAAAACCAAGATGGGTGCTTTGCCCCTCACACTCCATAATCCTCCTCACACCATCCCACATCAACAACACTCTTACCTGCTTTCCTGCACGTCATAACCTGAAGTCACAGAAAAAACAAGCTCATTTGCTTGGCATTAATTACAGCAAATAAGATAAAGCAGTCAGCCAGTGAGATTCCTCCACTTCATCACAGGTCTTTTTTGAGTGCTGACAATCTCTGTGGGGTTACTCCGTACATCTATTGCAAAATAAATCACATTTTAAGTTATCACTTCTGTTTTGGGTTTTAATTTGCTGGACTTCATTTGGGAAAAAAGCACGAGTTTTTTCCCTCAAACATCTGCAAAGCAATAACTAACAGGGTGCCAATATTTCAGTCCTAATGACTATCTAATCTTAGTGGTGCATGTATGGAGAATTTTAATATTTCATAATATTTTACTTCAATTGCTCTAGACTGGAGCTGCGGTTGGGTTTATCCACAGATTAAATTGTTTTAAATCACTGAAGTAAAAATATTGCTTCATTTCTCCGTCTTTTCTTGACAATGCAAAATTAAAAGAGTCACTCATTTTTAAAGATCTGTAGGGAAAAAATATTCTCTCCCATTTGGCTCTGCAGCGCAGCAGTGTGGCTGAGCACCACGTGCTGCTGTTGGAGGCTCTCCTTGCCTGAAGCACAGATGACCGTGCCGGAGAGTAAGGACATTTCTTTGACATAACATAGAATCACAGAATGGCCTGGGTTGAAAAGGACCACAGTGCTCATCCAGTTCCAACCCCCTGCTGTGTGCAGGTTGCCAACCAGCAGACCAGGCTGCCCAGAGCCACATCCAGCCTGGCCTTGAATGCCTGCAGGGATGGGGCATCCACAGCCTCCTTGGGCAACCTGTTCCAGTGCATCACCACCCTCTGGCTGAAAAACTTCCTCCTCATCTCCAACCTAAACCTCCTGTGCCTCAGTTTAAAACCATTCCCCCTTGTCCTTTCACCATCTACACTCATAGGCAGTCATAAAATCCCTCCAATGTGGTGTTCTGGAGAGCCTCTACCATCCTACCTCTAAATCCCTGTAAGGACAGAGAGCTGGGACCACAGCCCAGTGAAGTGCGTGGTTTTGGTGCTTGTGACCAACCACAGGATGCCAAACCCAGCCCATTTCAGCAGGATTCTCCCAATTTTAACAATACCAAATGGAAAAATTTTGACCTGCATGACAACAAACCTTTGCACCTGTTAATTTCCAGCTCTGAGATATCTGTTCCGTATGAAAAAACATGTTACCGCATAATAAAGCTTGTTACTAAAAGTATTTAATATTCATAATGCTTTAGTAAGTAGCAAATTCTCATTAAAACAAGTGTGCTGCTTGCACTGTTAGTTTCTCCGAGTCTTCGCTTAGCAAGAACAATGCACAGCAACGCTGCAGCAATGGCTTTGTTTGCAGCAAGATCGACTTTGTGGCGCGGCACTTACTGTGATAAAAGCACTGTGCACTTGGGCAGTGATGGCACGACTACAGAGTGCACAAAATAACAACAGTGGGGATTAAATGGGTTATTTTGGCCATATCCCCATGGCCACAGACACACCACCTGCAGCACCCTGTGCCAGGTACCCCCAGGGCCACCCCTGCAGCAGCTGCTGGTGCCCCACAGCAGAAGAAGCAATAGACTACAACACTTGTTGAGCATCACTGATGGCAAAGCCCAACGATCGATGTGCACAGCTCACAAGACATCTAACCATAAATCCTGCCCCATCTTGGCACCTTTGTTCCTCAAGCCTTCTCAGATGCTTTCCATTCAAGACTATCTAAACTTCCATCAATAAAAACAGTATGGAACATTTCTACTAGTGAAACCACAAGATTCTGCATTACGTGTTGACTGCATAAAATCATTAAGATCTAATTGAATTTATACCAATCAGTCCGAGGTGAAGGCGCATGAAATTAACTTCATGGAGTACATTCTGTATTTTATTATGCAATGTACCTTAAAAGCCATATTAATATACCCACGCAGTTGATAGATATGAGCCAACTCCCTAAATTAAAATTAAAACTGTGAGTTTCTTCATATGCATTTACACACACACACATTTAGTCCTTCAGCCATTCATGTTGCATGAAATAATCCACCAACCGGTACTGCCCACAATGGTTTATTAAGCCTTCCCATATAACCAGATAATTACCATAAACAAACCCTACAGATGTCTCAGTACTTTATATTGGGACTGGTTTCAAATCCTAATTGACAGTAGAGAGGTTGGTTGCCATACATTAGAAGAGAGAGTGACCAGTGACCAGCTCTGACAGCTCACAAGGAGAGCCGAGATCCCAGAGGACCTGCAAAGATGGGGAAAAAAGAGACAGGGAGAAATTATAGACCAGTCAAACTTTGATATTGGGAGACATAATGGAACAAATTATTGAAATATTTATAAGCATCTCAGGTTCATAAGGTTATAAACCACCAAACAAATCTAATCTTTTTCTTTGACAAGATAATTGGCCTCGCGGATAAGGGGAGAGCAATAGGGGCAATATATAGTGACTTTAGGAAGATTTTTATATACCTTTGCCGATGACATTCTCATAAAAGAGAGGGAAATACAATCTGCATTAACAGAGTTTAAGGTCGATACCAAGAAAAGTTTGTAAAAAACTGAAGCAGAGCTACTTACAGCAATGGTTACAAAGGGAACGGAACTGCCGAGTGAAAGCCCTGGAGCAGTAACAGAAGTCAAAATCCCAGCAAACATATCCAATGTGATACTCCCAAATACCTCTGCTACAAGCACTGGTCATCATACTGTGATGGCATGACACCTCCAGGTTCTAGAGTGTTCAGTCATATCTGACTTATACGCTGCCTGATACTGATTGCAGAGTATACTTACAATGGACAACATTGGAGTAGAGCTTATGTGAAAGAATCAGAATATGAAATTATTTGGACAAATTAAGAAAAATAGTATCGTAAATGAGTCACCATCAAGTGCCGAATGCACCAAGAAGAGAAAATCAATGATAGGCACACAAAGTGAGGATTGTTCGATGACAAAGCAGCGGCAATTGAAAAAAGCTCTGGCAACAGTCCTGGGCTGCAAGCCTAATGCAAGTTGACAGTGCCATGCCATAAAAAATAAGGTAGGTCTTAGTCTGGGATGCATCAGCAGGAGGATCACATGCAGCACATTAAACACAATTATCCCGTGGCACCCACTGTGAGGCTCCCTGGGAGCACTGTGCCCCAGTTCTGAAATAGCACATGGTGCCCAACACGCTAAGACCCCCACACAGCCTTCAGCTCCTCCCAACCTCAACTGCACCATTGTTTTTGTTGGTTTGTACCATTTTTCTTTATTAACCCTTAGCAAGAATATGGGCGGCGTAAAAATGAGAGCATCACAGAATCACAATGGGGAAGAAAATGTTATTTGTGGTTGAGACAGCATTCTTCAAAAACTTGAGCCAAAGTTGAGGACATTATTCTTCCATCTTTGTGAACTCCTGTTGGAAGGCTACGAATTACATTGCTGACTCCAATTCAGTCTCCAAAGGGATACTCACAATCATTGAATGGCTTGGGCTGGAAAGGACATCGAAGACCACCCTGTTCCAACCACTTGCTGTGGGATGGGTTGCCAACTGCTAGGTCAAGCATCAATCCTGGCTGCCCAGGGCCCAGCCGTGGCCTTGAGCATCACAGCTCTGGGCAGCAGTACCAGGGCCTCACTGCCCTCTCTGCAAAAAAATTTGCCTCAATATCAAACCTAAATCTCCCCTCTTTTAGTTTAAGATCATTCTCCCTTGCCCTATTGCTATCAGACCTCACATGAAGTCAGTTCCCTCTTGTTTATGAGCTTCCTTCTAGTACTAGATGGCTGCAATGAAGTATCTTCTTAATGAACTTTATTTACACTTGGAGATGGCAAAGAAAAACAAGTAACTGGCTTTAATTGGAAGCTAGGTCCTGCCCAAACTGCAGTCTGGCTGCGGCAGCAGCCACCAAGGCCAGAGCAGCACAAGCCAGGACATGTAATGGATAATTCACAGAAGCACATTATGCCTCGTGAAGGCACTTCATTTGGTAATGGATATCTACAGGTCTCGGCGTGGATCCCATCACCCGGGCTCAGAAGAGGCTCCTCCACGTTTTCACACATACCATGAAATATTTCTGCTTTATATGGTCCACACTTACGCTTCATATTTAACACAGAACAGTAAATCCATGCTGTGAACGTTCAGTCAGAGATGGAGAATGCAAATAAACAGCGAAACAGATTAACCACCACGGGCACGGCGGTTTGAGGAAAGCCAAAAAGATGCAGCGTTACAGGCAGGCACTGAGGGGACCCCGAATTTCATCCAGGGGACGGGCAGGCACCTCTCCCCACACAGCACACCAAAGGGCTGCTCGCTGCAGGAGCCGTGCAGCCTCACTTGATGTTGCATGAATGCAACTTCTCTATCTGCTCAGAGCCGTCCCCCGGCACCGCTGCCCGCTGCAGCACATCAAAGCTGCGCCCGCCCGGGTCAGCCCCTTTCATCTGGGCTGCTGGGGAGGGCAGATGAAAGCGCTCGGCAGCCACCAGCCTGCACACAGAGCTAACGATGCTTAATTACGGCCCACGCGGATGCGCAATGGCAGGGAGGATGCACAGAAGCAGCTCATTAAACAGGTAAGATGCAAAGTAAAGGAATGCAAAAATTAAGGCGATTCTTTGAATTCTCTTCCATTGGACATTGCATTTCTTCCTGTTAAACAAATGAAGTTCTGCAGAGAACCGTGAGCCCACGACCACCATCATTTGAAAGAAATTAAAAACACCAACAAAAACTAATACCCACCCAGCAACTGCTGGGGCTTTGCTCTCATGCTTGTGTTGGCATCAGATAGCACACAGCATCCATGCCTTGTGCAGTTGTGACTGCAAAACAAAAACTCCAGAATACAGGAGCTCCCTGAGCCCTCCTTTGCTAACGTTTCTGGTTCTTTGACCAACACAACAAACTGCTGCCCCACCTCCCAGCACCACTGCCCTGCAGCACTGCACCATGCTGCTCGGAGGGGAAGGACCTGGTGCTGCAACCTGCATGGAACTGCTGCATGCACTGCTGAAAAGCTCCTGAAGTCTCAGAACTCAATGCCTTTTCAGTTTATGAGGAATTTTAGAAACACCGTTTTAGATAAGAAGTTCATACTACAGCTCAGTGCTTGTTGCTGGAAAAACTGACTTGCAGAGCAACTCAAGGAAGTGCTGCTGCTACTAATAACCCTTGTTTTACCTGCATAAGCTTCTAAGACCACTGCAATTGTTTCCCAAGCAGAGAACTGACACCAGCTGGATACCAACTGACATTTTGATTTTGTGGATAAAAAAATGTTTTCGTATTTCCTTTTCTCTCGTTGGCTATGTGATATTCTGAGACAGGCAGAAAATACATCAGATGCATTAATGAACAATTCTGCTCCAGAGCGCCCATCTCTGTGATTGAGGAAGAGACCCTTGCAGTGGCTGCTTCGGTTGGTTTCATTTTTGCAAGAGTACACAGAGAGGTTCCAACACTGTCTGAAAGAGAGAACACAGCAGTGAGCACCTGAGAGCTCTGTCTTGTGGTAACCACCTGAGAACACAGAGCACGATGCCACGTGCTGGTGCTATGCATGCACACGTGTACAATCATACAATCACAGAATGGTTTGAGTTGGAAGGGACCTCCAAAGGCCACCTGGTGCCACCCTCTGCAATGGAGACGGACACCCACAGCTCCATCAGTCCTCAGAACCCATCCCCTGCCCTGGGCTGTCTGCAGGGACCACCCCCACCTTTCTGGGCAGCCCATGCAGTGCCTCACCACCCTCACTGTACACACATACACACACACACACACACATACACACACACAGAGGTGCAGCCCTGCCCCCTGCAACGAGAAACACAACTTCCAGCTCCACCAGAAGCCACCTCTAAGGCTTTGCAAACATTTGGACTATGGTTCTCCAAACACGATTTGTCAGAACTGTGCCATGTAACAGCCACACACCCAAAGAAAGCCTCTCTATAAATAGGCTGCGAGGGGAAAAACGTTTACTTTATTTTCTGCGTTGGAGAGCGAGGTAAAACCTAAACAAACTTTCAACAGGAGCCGAGTTTACATATTTAAACTTCAGTGGTGCCAAAGTTGCAGCCTAACTGGCACCGAAAATCCTAACAGAAAAGTCATCTATTGACAAAACACACAGTCATAATAAAACCACATCCAGTTAATAACTTTGAAAACTAATGTTAACTCCTAGCACAATAGAAAAGTCTCCTTAAATGCAATAAAGCGGTGATATAATTTACTCTTAGCTCCTTTTCAAAACATTACTCTCTGCCCACAATCACATTCAGATTACAAAATTCCTTTTGTAGTTTCCTCCTAGCCGTGGGAATAAAATAAACCACTTAGATGACAGTAAAGTGTCTGTAAAATATATAACAGCAATAACTCCTGGTGGAAATGTGGCAGATATTTATACAAGAGCTAAAGCATGAAGCATTGTAAAAGAGGCGAACACGGGGGTGTTTATTTTTAGAGGCCTCTTCCGGATGAGACCACGGGCTCTGAGAAGCAAGCAGTCCATGCTCACAGCTCCCTTCTGGTTTCCAGTGGGAGCTGCCAGGCTCCCAGTGCTGGGCCAAGGCTCTGCAGCCCCACACCACAGCACTGCCGTCGCCCAACAGTGGCCCTACGCCATCTGGGACTGCAATTCCTCCTTGGAAGGAAGAAATTCCAAGGGAGGTAATCTGACAAGGCCACACATTGGTTTGTTTTATTCCCATCCCGTTCACTATTGCTGGAAAAATAACCACACAAAATCAGGCAAGGGTTGGGTGGCAAAAGGTAAAATATCCATCAAGAAAGCCAAGTGGTCAGCCTGAAGTGGGACACAAAATGCTTCCTCTTGGGCTCAGGCAGGGAAGGGCACACAGCAATGACAGCAAACTGCCCTAAAGGCAACTTATTCCCTGGTCTTTTTTTCAGTTGTATAATGCATAATATATATATATACACACACACACAAATCACAGAATCACCAATGTTGGAAAAGACCTTCAAGTCCAACCATCCACCTATCACCATATATACATATAAAGTCATAATGTAAGAAGTGGTGCTTATGAAATGTAGCATCAACTGTGCTTGAGTAACTTTGATGTGGTTGAACTGAGACAGAGAGAAGGATGCTTAGCAGCTCATCCAGAAAAAAGAGAGCCAATATTTTTTTTGCTAATGTCAAAGATCTCTATGGAAGGCTGTGCTGCAGTGGCCACTGTGACCATGACTACAAGGGGAAGCAAGAAGACATGCTGGGATCGTTAAAAGAGCTACATGTGTCCTCTGCTTTTCTTTCAGTAGGCATTGAAAAAGATATATAGGAAAAGAGAAGCAGACTTGATTTCTGAAGCTGGGACAAGGAGAAAGGATTTCCCCTGCTCATCTTCTGCCCACCTCCAGCCCAGTGGGAGCTGCTGAGCACCACCAGCACAGTGCTGCCTCTTCCCACCTCAGGAAAACCCATCGTCCTCTGCAGCCAAACCCTGCTCACACTGACAGATGTTAGCTGGGTTTTTCTTCGACTCCAGTACAAATGCATTAATTTGGATATATAAAAAATTACATGAAACTTAAGGTAGGCCGATGTAAATCAAATGCCCTAATGAACGAAGCCCTGGATGACCACATAATTATGTGCGTTGAGGGGAATGTACCCTTTAGCATGCCACTGGTTACATCTTTTCACTATGTTTAAATATGTTCTCACAGAATTTAATTCCTTGATGAAAGAAATTAAGCTTTCAGATTAAAACTCTACCCTTATAGACATAAAAAAAAAAAACCCACTGGCATCCCCACTACTGCAATGGGCACCTTCCTGAACAATCAATGGCCTTTGTTTTTGTTAGGGCCTTTTACTTAAGTTTTATTTTCACTAACAGGTGCAAAAAGACAGAAGGATCTTTGTTATTAAGATTTACTTTTTTTCTTACGAATCAATTTCCAAGAAAAAAAAAAAGTATATTTTCTATACTCAAAACAGAGTAGATTGCTGGTTATGAATACTTGCAGCTAACACAACATTTTACAGCGAATGAAGTATCTGAACAAATAGTTGGTCAGCATTTAATTACTTTACTTCTTCATATATTTGTATACAAGTCATTGAATTCAAAAGAGAAATCATTACTACGTTTGCTACCCAGGACTGGCTGGCATTATAAAAAGCTGCAAGTGCCCAAACCTGAGGGCACCCATGAGAGTCGGTGCATTCAGATTCAGGTGAGCTCAAAACAAACTGCTCTGGGTTTAGGAGAAACGGGAGTTACCCTCAGGTCCCATCAGGAGAGCTTTGGGCCAACAGCTGCTGCTGCTCTGAGACCAGAAGGAACACCTCTGCGTCGGCATTAACACATCCTATTAATTGAAAAGGTTGCTTTATTTGAATATACACATTCTCTGTATAATCAGCCTGGTGAACACTCGTTCAGTAACAGTTGTCCATTAGCAGAAGGCACACCATAAACTTCAGAGAATGCCTCCCCTACCAGCACTCAGCACTGATATATACCTTATATATAAGATCTTCTGTGGTAAATCATATCATAGAATGGCCTGGGTTGAAAAGGCCCACAGTGCTCATCCGGTTCCAACCCCCTGCTGTGTGCAGGTCGCCAACCAGCAGACCAGGCTGCCCAGAGCCACATCCAGCCTGGCCTTGGATGCCTGCAGGGATGGGGCATCCACAGCCTCCTTGTTCATATGCATCACCACCCTTCTCCATCCAACCACAAAGTCATGTAACGATGTTGCAAAGCAACCCATGGGTAAGACTGAGGTCCTTAATGGCAGAGTGCCACCATTAAGATGGAGGTTTTTCTGCAAGGCGCTGATAACCACTCCTGAACCAATGGAGATGGTGGGGCTCAGGGGCTGCTCTACCCCTGAGGACTTCACACCTCCGAAGTGCTCTACTGCCATTTCTCTATGGCCGAGAAATGCCTTTCCAGCATAATGATACCTTCCAACAAAGGCAACGTGCAGCTAAATAAATGAAGGAAGCTGTTGGTAGGAAACAATGCAGCCACAACTGCCTAATTAAAGCCAAAGAAAGCGGACATTTTTAAATACAGCTGAATTATTCACCTCGTAAGTTCCGATACACGCACTTTACAATCTGCAAAAATAATTCTAACTTTTCTGCACAGTATTTTCAAAGCTGTTTGACTCCATATAAAACCATCACGCTTTGGAGCCACACATAGGCTTTCTGCATAAAATATCGCCTTATCTCTGTATAAGCAAACTATTCCAACTCCCTAGAGCTATTTAGCTAACCACTTGCTGTGACCTCTGAATTCTTATCCTGAATTATATTTTTATGTGCTATATAAAGGTACTGTTATGTTACTGTTTTTATTCCAGGTGCCAAAAAGAACAAGTTTATTGCCAAATGCTTGCTCTATGTCTTTTTTTTTTTTTTTTTTTTTTTTTTAAATACTTAACTGACCCAGCGGTCTAATTTGTTTTTAATTCACACGTGAATGGCTGAGGAAAGAAGAAAAAGCACATCTAGTATGAAGGAAAATGAAGGAAAAAAATAAACAAATGGGTAATATGGAAAGAAGGAAAAAAGAAATCAACACCAGAAGCTGCTGGCATGAATGGACAGCACTGTATCAGCACATGGAGGTGCTCTTCTTCAGTGGGCACACTGCATGCTCTCCTCTCCCTTACAGAGCCCAGCACCCAGCTGGTTAGTAGCTCATCCCCAGGCAGGTGGCACACAGACACAGGTCCCCATGCCAGGACACTTCCTCCTCTCCTGCTGTGCCTCCAAACATGAGATCTCTGCAGTGAGCCACCAGGAATGCATCTCCCACCATTCCCAACCCTCCACGTTCAGACCCCAAAGCTGGAAGTAAAGCCTGACTCCAGAATAAGCGCCTTCCCAAAGCACTGCCTGTTAGAAGCCTCAAATTAAAGAAAACAAAACATTTATTTAATCTCTGTCTTTCCCAGCTGAACATTATGAAGTCCTCTGCTCAAATCCAGCCAACCACGCAACTAGGAGCTGCACCCAAACTGAAGAAAATCAGAAATCTCTGCCAAACTCAACCCACCTACTCAAACAGCCCCGACAATAGTCCGAAGAAGGGACTTTGTCTAGCAGCCATTTAGACAGCACAAATAAAACACAAGATGCTTGCTAGGCAGTGGGCTTGAGTGCAATGAACACGATAATGCCAAAATCCCAGCAGTGACATCAAGGGGCAACCAGGAGCACACACTGACTGCAGTCCCACCAACCTGCTCTGCTCCAAGCGCTCCCCACCAGGAGCCAGCTCTGTATCCTCATGTGCTGTGTGCATGCTCCAAGAGAAAACACCACGGACTTGAGAATGGAAAGCTGAGAGAAAGAGCAGATAAGTGGTTGAAACCTTAATTTGCAGCAAAAGACTGTACTTTGCCCTGATTGCAGGGATGAGGAAACCAGCTTGGAGCACTATGCACACAGCTACACAGCCTGTGGTCTAAAAAAGCCATGCAGTTAACCAGGCAGGACCACGCTGTATGGATATGATGATGTTTTGTTAATGGCTGAGGGAAAAAAAAAAAAAAAACCCCTACATTTTGTAGAGGGTCCAGAGACATTTCGCAGGTTACAAGCTGGGACAGCCTCCTGCCCACACTGCCAGCTCCTCCCTGGATAACACAGCCCAAAGGTGAGCCTCTACTGTGCTCTACCTTAACAGAGTAGGCTTCTTCCTAAAAAATTTAACACTTTACATTTTATGATACTGTTTCCACATTTTTGGTAGAGAGAGCTGGCTCCTACAATGAAGTTGCACACTACAGCCCATGTTCTGTCCATACGGTCCCTTCCCAATGCCCTCCTGGTATCTGAGCTGTATTATAGATCACAGCCAGGAAGGCAATAGAGATGTCTTCCAGACTTCCATGCTAAAAAATACATTTTGAGAAATCCCACCTGAAATTTCAAATTATTCCACTACTGTGGTAACAGAAAAGTCTTAAATAGCTATCTCATATCTTTTGTCTTATTTGTGGCTAAAATGGAAGCAAAGGAAACCTCATTTAGAAAGACATTCAAGGAGAAATACCCACAGTTCCACACCTCTCTTGTGTAACACTAAATCTTCCATTAAATGATTTAACTCATTTCTTCATGGAGAATCGAGACAGCCACAAACAAGCAGAACATCTGCACTCTCGTGTGGTTCAGCACAGGTCAGTGCCAACCTCTGGGAGTCCTACCTGAAAACAGCAATCTTTTCCCACGGGAAGGAAAGGACCCTTCAGACACACAAAGGCTCCAAAGGAAGGTAAGTTCTCCCCACACCTGAACCCACAAAACTTCTCAAAGACCAAAGGCTGAAGGCGATGGGTAGCAAAGAAGCCACTGCTCCGAAGCAACACATGTGAGAGAATTACTCATTTCTCAGCCACGCACACATTTACTTCACGTTCTATGCTTATTAAAGGATGCAGAAAATGAAGTTAAAACAAAGAGGTGGAGATGATTTATCTAAACACCTCTGGAAAATAGCAGGGAAGCAGAGAACAGTGAAGGCAGGATGACAGCACCTTCCCCTGCTTCGCTGGGCAGGCAGAGGGAGCTTTGAAAAGTGAGGAATTGTTATTTGCTCACGGCAAGAAGGAACCTTTGTTCTTAGGAATGACTGATTATTTAATTAATTGTGATTTAAGGGAATTAAAATGCTAGGGAGAAGGCTGGCAAAGACTTCAATGATTAAAGAGATGCCCCAGTTGCAGCCTCTCCGTACAAGTCACATTTTTTGGTAAAAATGTCCATAAATGGAACTGTAATTTCCAACTTGTGTGGTTTTACTCCAGCATTCCAAACAGATGCTGAAAACCAGAACCAGTGTGGTTCCTGAATTCTTCTCTTCTGGAAACTCGCGGGTCAACTCTTTACAAAAACAGAAAGAGAAAGCAAGAGTTGCTACAGTCCAAAATGATACCATGTTCTAAGTGCATTTATGGGTCAATGTTCAAGACCAGCTTGAGCAGAGATGCTGAAGAAGCCCCAACTGCCCATCCTCACTGCTGCACAACACTGGCACTCCTGCAGCTCAGATTGAGCACAGGTCAGAAAGAAGGGCCCAGGATTCATTTCAGCAAGTTGTATGATTTTCAGCTTCAGGCAACACAAGTACTAATCAGGGAGCTAAAAAGGGCAAGATGATGATGAAGAGTGTGGTTTGGCAGAAGTGGGAGAACAAAATATGCTCTTTACTTCCAAGAAGTAGGGTGCATAGCAAAGGGCTGTCCAACAGATCATCCAGGACAAAGCAGCTGGAAATCCACAGACCCACGGCCAACATTTTTGTGATGCCAGGGGAAAAGAAAAAAAAAAAAAAAAAGGCAGAACCCAGAGGAAAATGAAGGCATCGCTTAGGAGAGGTGGGAGTGGGATGGGGCATCTGAAAGGTAATTCCTCACAATTTATGGCTGCTGCCCATCAGCTGGCTGCAGCAATGAGAGTGGGCTGGGCAAGGCTGCAGTGCCTGGCAGGGAAGCAGGGCAGGCAGAGAGCTGCGCTCGGGGAAGGGATGGGAAGGAAGCACGGAGTGCCTGATGACCAGCACTGATAGGCTCTGGGTTTCAATAGACTACTGGGGAGCATGTTATCTGTTAGCTTTTCACATCCATAATGAGAATTAATTTAAATAAAAGTGGAACTACATATCACAACCCATTAATGAAGGAATATAATAAGAAAAGATCTTGACTGAAAGCCTATGTAACACTGCAGAAAATGTGCTTCCTACAAAAGTTCTACTATCAACATTTCTGAATAATTAACTCAGAAATAAAAGCAGTTTCAAGGTTAACAAGGCTCCCTCAATGCCTTTTGAATAATTCGCAGTATTCACCAACCTCCAGCGTAACCTCCGAGCCGCCGATGGTATCGCATGGAGCTGACCTGAGGAGCCACAGAAATAAACGGAACAGTAAAGCGTAACTTCCTGCAAGAAAATAAAAATCAAGGAGGCTCATAATAGCGTGATGAAAGCTAAATTCTATGTGTGTTCCTGGGGATGGCAGGATATGCAAAATGCATACGGAACGCTTGCATTCCGGCTCTGAAATCCACCGCTTTGGCAATGCACGCAGTACGGGCTCAGAAGCGAACAACACTGAGGTCTGGTGTCAATTTAAATGCACTGAACACCAGGAAAATGCCCCCAACTAAGGCTTCAAACTTGTACAGCACATTTCCACTCAACCCAACTAGATTGCCTGTCACATCTGACATGGCTTGTCAAAAGTTATCCTTCACTGCTCATGGGCAACATGGAGGGTCAAAAGACCAAATACAATGGTCCAACCCATCCCGTTTTTTTTCCTTCAGAGCAGCAGATATTGAACTCTGAGATGACAAGACAGAGCAGGTTGAAGCGGCTGCCAGAGAAAGAGAAGCTGTCCAGAGCCGCTGATCTGAAGGAGAAAAACCAGGCGTTGTGTGCATGTCACGGCCGGGCTCGGGCGCTGACAGTCTCACACAAAGGGAAGCAAAAAGCCAAGAAGGCAGAAGTGGCCCCAGCAAAGCGCTGCGGCCCTGTGGAGGAAAAACGTGGTCAGCCGGTGATGTGCAACGTGTGGAGTAAGCAATGAGAGGGGGAAGGATGCCTTCCATTTCATCCATCTTAATCTGCATTAACGAGGGGTGATTTTTTCGGTCTCTGGAAAAAATTGAGAGTCGTTTTCTAAAAATAAATGCTGAGCGAGAAATAAAACCTTGAAATGAATATTTGAAAAGAGTAACACCTTTCTAAAGCAGCTCAACATCTTTGTCAATATTTTCGGTCGGGAAACTCGCTCATTCTGACAGCAGGAGACATTAGATGATAATTTATGGAAAAGAGATTTATTAATAGCTGCAAACGTAAAAGGCTCCGTAAGCTTGTTGCCGTCAGCAGCCTTACACCGGTCTGAACGGACAATTGCAGAGACTCAGATTAGTGCCCCAAGAAAAGCCCCATGCACCTGCTCTGCTGGACCAAATTCCAGTGCACACATCTCTACAGATGCTCAGAGCCTTCCTTATCCTCTAGCATCACAATCCCCAAAGCCCATTGTTTTTCATTCCTTCTGTACCTAAAAGAAACCAAACTCTTCTTTCTTTCCTGAATTCTGCCTGTGTTTTCTCCTGAAGGCTGCGTGACCCAGCTGCTCCCCAGGGGACAGCACCCTTCACCCACCCCTAAGGCAACCATAATGCACCCAGGAACCTGCATGCTGCTGGCACCCCAGGTACATGCACAAAGCCCAGCAGGGAGCAAAGGTCTGGACAAGCAGGTGAACCTCAGTAAATTAATAGCATCTTTCCAATCTCATTCCTTTTTTCTTTTTTTTTTATTATTATTTTTTTTAATACCATCACTTCTGTGTTTAAAACCAACTTAAATTAATGAGGGAATCCAGAGTGAATGCCTCTGAGGTGTAGAAAGCTCATGTGCTGTTGGTGGCAGTGGTCTTAGAGTTGTGGGCTGTACCCACAGTGTAAGGCGACAGTGAACTTGTAAACATAGGGATGGCTAAAAAGCAATATTTAAGTATGAAAGCTCATTCTGTTTTCTTTTTGGGCCATGTTCAGTTTTGTTGGGAAACCTTCTCCTCCAACCTACCACATCCCACTAAATTTCAGCACCTTATATGGATATCAACACCCCCCGTGTTTTCTTTTCTAGGTATTCACATGGAAGGTTCTTCAGATCCCTGAAATGCACAAATCTACATTACTACAGAAACGTAAGACAAAATCTATAAACTTATTTGCATAAACATATCTCATGAATGAGATAACTGAAGATTGAAATCTTAAACATTTAAGATAACACCTAAGAAGCAAACCAAACCAAATCAAAACAAAAAACCAAGAACAAAGAATCTATTATGTGGGTACAGCTCCTGAATTTGCCTTTTGCATCATTCTCTCCAGGTCAGGATGGAGCTGCCTGGCTAATGATGGTACCCAACCCGACTAGTCTCGCTCCCCATCGCATCCTGACGCTCCCATCTTACTCACGAGCTGCAATTTAATTCAAGAGCACTCGAGCTCCAGCAAACACAAAGCGGCCGGCAGCACGGCTGTGCGTCAGGCTCCCTTTGAGGAGGGGAGATGGGTAAATATCACCACGGCAGCAGCGAGAGGATCACCTGCCCATACATACACCAGCCCAATTAGCCGAGGCAAAAGAGCTTTTATTCCCCCAGGAGCAAAGGAAAGCCTGAGCAACGCTCCCGTTATCCCACCTGAGCTGAAACCTGGTGGATTCCAAGTGCTTCTGCACCGTGCTGACAAATGTGGAAGGACACGGCTGTCACAGCGAGCCGAGGAGGGCCCACAGATCAGCCTGAAAAGCTGATACCAGAAAGCCTTCGCCTCTTCGAAAGACAGAAAGTCTAAAAGAAAACCCAAGGAGGAATTTCAAATGTAAAAATGGCTACATTAGTACTGGAAGCATACTAAAGTAACCAGATGAACACACTTTGTCTAGAACTCCTACACAGGCTCTTTGCTATCAATACAGCCCAAGAGCAAAAGCCTCCAGGAAACCCCATGCACTGCAGATGTGTAGATCTATAGGTGTGGTGACTGACCCTATCCCCAGCTCACCTGGCACCGAGGCACCCTGACAACAGCCTCTCAGAACCTTCTGAGAGTTAAATCCACAAAGTAACATAGCATATAAATGTGCAATATCAAATTAACGAAACAGAATAGTGCAAAAATTAATTGTTAAGGAACGCTCAAGAATGAAATTAGAAAAAAAAAAAACTGCGCTCAGTAAAACTACTTATTTAATAAATAGGGTTGGGTGAACACACCACGGTCCCAAGCCTTTTGAAACAGAAATTACCCAGCTGAAGAGCAAGGGAATGTACCCTGCTAGGTGCCCAGTGGGAGAGCTGCTGGCACACAGCCCCAGCCGATCCCTTTCACCCACAGCCCAGTAGTGATGTAGCAGAGCAGGGAACGCACCTCTCCGTGCTGCTTCAGGCTAAGTAGCCTCTGCGTATATCCCAGGAAATCCAACAGCCTCTTTAACACCCCAGAACGAATTACTGACAAGTCATTTTTTGCTCCATACTGCAAGTCAATGTGGCAACCCTGTTTTTTTTCCTATTGTAAACATGTACTGTACTTCAGCTCAGAGCCGTTTGGATGCTGATACAAGATTCATAATGGCTGTCAGAATCTGCAATTTTTCCTTTTGTTTTATGAGGTCAGGCAATATTACCTGCACTGATGTATTCCATTTTCCCAGCTGAAAACCTTCTCATTTGAGCACGACAGGTTGAAGGAGTCATGATTTTGCAACCTAGCATGTGAAACACAGTGCGAGGGGGCAGGTGGCTAACCCCACGTTCTCCTTTTGCTCTTGTCCACTGGCAACAGTAAATTAAACTGTCAAAAACGGAATTGTCCTGTCATCAACAAAGCTATAGCTTCACAAGTATTGCAACATCAGATATATTTCTAATTCTGCATTTCCCTGCACCTGTAATTTCATCAGGAACTCGCACTGGACCATGGTGAGAAGCTGTCCAAGGGACACTGGCACCGTGAGTTCCTTGGGAGCTTGACATGGCATTTCAAAGACAGGAATTAATGAACAATACCAGCAATTTGTTATATATAAAAAAAAATGTTCACAGTGAGGTCCTGACCTGCTGCAGAGCTCTGAACCCCAGCAAAAGGGCAGGAATGCTAACATGGGGCTGATGGGGCACGAGGCGACAGCACACAATGGTGCACAAGGAGATGTAACAAAGGAGAAAAACTGAAGTGTGTTTAAATGCATTAATTGCAAAGGGAAGCTGGAGAAGTGCTTTGAAACCACGTTTCCCTTTTAACCGCAGCAGAGATAAGGAGCACTTCCACGCAGCTCTCCCTCCAGCAGAAAGCACTGTGCTCCAATGCGGCGTTTCATGCGCTCATCGCAGGAACAGTTGGTTTTGGAGAGCGAACTGAGGCCACTTTGCTTTAAATCTAAGATATTCAAAACAACGCTCCCTTTTAACACACGACTCTCCAGGGGTCATTTTAAAGGAGGATAATTAATTGCAAGCTTCTTTCCAGGATTTAAATGTGGTTTCAATTTTCGTGGGACATGACTTACTCCTGTTTTCTTTATCCTTCTTTAGGTGAGGCTGAATAAGCAGCTAACTTCACACATAAGCAGAAACCGCCCAGAGAATCACAGAATGGCCTGGGTTGCAAAGGACCACA
>CM074581.1:1475000-1615000 GCA_037305975.1 Chrysolophus pictus
TACGTTGAGAAATCTACCATGTCTTCAAGACTATAGATAACATCAAGCAACAAACTGTTCAGAACGGTGTTTTGTGTTTTCCTTCAGCACGAGGCCAAACCTCACCTTCTTGCAAGAGGTGACATCTGCAACTACTGCTAGTCGGAGGCTCACCAGAGCCTGATTAATTGTTAGTCTAAAGGGATTTGGGTTGGTCACGGACCAATGAACTACATGGAATTTCCACAGCTGTAATATAGTACTGTGACAATACTGAATTCTGTTTTTATTGCAGTGGCCACTCAGATAGCATGCACTAGAGTATCACATATTTATGTTACAGTGAAGTGTCAGGGAACCTTGGACTCGAACAAGACCTCTTTCAAGAGCATACATAGTGTTAGGACACGTTCTTCATGTGGCCCCCCAAAGTTTCTTTCACTTACTGTAAACTAAATTAATCAAAGTTTGGAGAAAAAAGGAGTAGAAAACTCTTCCCCTTAAAAGAAAAAAAAAAAAATAGGAGGAAGAGTGCTGTATTGTCTCGATAAGTCACCAGCCACCAGAAAATCAAATTACAACTGCATAATTTGGGGAAAACAGAGGGAAGCAAGGCTGCTTTTTTTTTTTTTCTTCAGATTCGCAAATTAAATTAACTGATCACAAGGTTAAACAGCCCCATAAGTACAAGAGTGGAGGGGAGGCACTGAAGCTGCCCCACGCTGTGTCACTGCACACGGAAAGCAGTTTTGTAGGACAGAACTTGCACTGCTTGCACGCACCTCAGGGCAGAGGGTAGACAGCAACTGGTCAACCCAGGCAGCACTTGAGGAATATAACACTTCCAGATGTAATAACCCGCCCCTTCAGACCACTAAGCGCTAACAGCGCTGGGTCTCATTTTAATACAAAATGGAAAAAGCCACTGAATTAAAAACTAGGAGTGGCCTCAGCTCCCATGATCACTATATTGGGTTGTGTTTGGTTTGAGTGCTGCGAGATCTGGTTTAACAGTTTAGCGGCAGTAATGTTGATAGGAGGACAGTTGGACTGGATGATGTTGTAGGTCCTTTCCAACCTTGTGATTCTATGATTCCATGAGTAAAAAGTACATGGCACCAGCATCCACTACAACTGCTCTGTGTTGTAAAATGGAGACTGTCCTGAAGCTCAAACCAGACGCAATGCCACAAATTCATCCGCCCAATGGAATGGCAAATGGAAACTAATCAAAGTGAGAAGGAAAGCAGGAGCTTTAATATCCAGAAAACAAATGAAGGAAACCTTTTTAGTCAACATAGCTTTGTTGAGATCTGTCTGGTAAATCCAGAGACACTCTGAAGGACAGTCCAGCTGGAAATCTCCCTCAGATATGTCACTGAACGCCATCTGAGGTCACTGAAGACCAGTTAGCATGACACGGAGTTACTGGGGCATGTGCAGTGGAAGTTGGCTGACAGATAATGCTTGAAATGCTTGTGAACGAACGCATGGGTGAGACGAAGACAGGTGGGGTCATTATGATTCAGTTTTCTGTCCAGCACTCGTACAGTACATAGCAAAATCTGTGGCAATTAAGGGTGTGCAGGACACAGTGCTGGATGTGGTAGATAAATTAGGAGAGGGCTGCAGAACAAAGCGCTCAGTCTGACATAGGGGTACACCAGCACAAGTGGAGACTCTTAAAACCTGGACAACATAAAGAGAATCTGCCCTATTTTAGATAGAACCACCATGGATTTTCCTTTAGATTAACTACTACAGTAGAAGTGCAGCCAATCACACTGCAGAATAGAAATCAAAGACCCTCCAGCTTGGAGTAAGAAAAATTTTTACATCCTTGTACCTTTCTGTTGGTTTTTCTTACTTTTAATTATGGCACTACAACACGAGACCAAAGAAGGTATTAAAACCTGTCCCTTAAGCCTAAATGAAACCAGACTGGTGTCTGTAGCCACAAGTGTGGCATATCATCTCTGTGTCCCAAAACTCCCTACTTCAACCTTTCTGGTCAGTGCTGGGCAGTGTGTTTGGCCTTTCCTGGTGGCTCTCCAGACACCACAGCATTGACCAAATTTAATAAGACTGTTATGTATCAAGACTCCCCTACTACTCTGCATCACAATTAAAACTGTTGCTACCTTTACTTGCTGTTTTTAATACTTTCCCAACAAAATTCTTAATTTTTCATCTAGAATTTAATTAAACCATTTCTTAATTGAGGACTAGCAGTATTTAATTGCAAAATCTCTCTTAAAACATTGAGCCAACTCAAGTGGAACCCAACCACAACAATAAAAAATTATCACTGGGTTGGACAAACTACTTCAGACAAACCAAAGACACTGGCAAGAGAGCTAAAAGCTTTAAGTTATTAAATTCTTCCTGAAGCAGTAAGGAAATCATACAGCCTTTAATACTGATGATAAAAAAAAAGCACCATATTTATTTATGGTGGCCTCCACAATTCTACATAGAACACATTTCTCATGCACTTCACTTTATGATACCATTATATATGAGTACATGTGCACAGTAACTGCAGAAAGTAAACTAGTTACACAGCAATATGTGGTAATCTATCACAAAATACACATTTTTTTAAGCACAACTTTGTAGAAGAACTTTGGACGCCAAACACCGGATCCTTCAAAGGTAGCATTATCTACACACTAAGTTTCCTAACTTGTACATGTTAAGTATAATCTAATTAAACGATCCCTCTTGCAGTGTCTCCTTGACTTTTTTTCCATTATTATTTAAAACTTTTCAGATTCCTTACAGGGAGGTTGAGAGTTCAGAAGTTAAATTCTAAATGTAACTTCAGTCTGGCCATAAAGTTGCACTTCTGGCTCAGATAAATGTTATCGCAGTGGTAAAAAATATTTATATAAAAACAACAACAACAACAAAAAATCAAAGTAATTGCAACTAACTAACCCCTAGAAGGCACTAATCCAACCAATTAAGCAAATATACAAATATAGAATTATAGAACGGCCTGGGTTGAATAGGACCACAATGCTCATCCAGTTCCAATCCCCTGCTATGTGCAGGTCGCCAACCAGCAGAGCAGGCTGCCCAGAGCCACATCCAGCCTGGCCTCAAATGCCTCCACAGATGGTGCATCCACAGCCTCCTTGGGCAACCTGTTCCAGTGCCTCACCACCCTCTGGCTGAAAAACTTCCTCCTAATATCCAACCTAAACCTCCCTTAGCTCAGTTTAAAACCATTCCCCCTTGTCCTATCACAAGGCTCTGGAAAGTCTTCTGCCAAAGCAGCCCCCCCAGTCTAGAATCAAATGCACCAAGATATTTCCCAGCAGATTTTTCCCCTAACTCTCCCCTGGCTTTGCAATCTTTTTTTGGACAATTTGCTTCAGAACTTCAGCAAAGGTTTGGTGATATCCTGTCAGGAACTCTCTTGCTGCAATTTAAATTGCTCTTAACATCCCCTTCAGCACAGACATCTCAACAGGTAATTTCCTCCCCTTTGTACACAACACATTCTAGTCCTGACTGCAGCCTCCACAGAACCCACTGCTCATCTAATCTCCAGTCGATTCAATTGGGTATATCTCTCTGCACACATTCCAGGACAGAGCACCTTATTCTTAGACCAGCAGGACTTCGCTGACCACTCACATGCCCCTCCTGCTGAGCTGTCTCGTACTCAGCGCTGATCAGCCCCAGTAAAGCTTTTGTTGCTACCTGGCAATCTTCAACTGCATCACCTTTACTTAAGGTCATTTTGTCATGAGGTGAGAATTGCTTTAAACACCAACTCTATTTCGTATTACACCTGCCTTCCCTCCCAGCTTGATGCCACTTGCAAATTTAGCAACGGTGCTACCTCAAGGCATTTCTTCCGGCGGCGGCACAAATGGCACCTGAAGATGTCTAAAATCTTACAGAAAAATCAAAACATCTCACTTATGTAAAGAGCCCTATATGCAAAAAGTAAATGGATACAAGCAGAATTTGTCACACAGGTTCCTTCATCCTTCCTCATCATCACCCTATATAAATTCAGAACAAAGAACTGTTTCCCAGGTTAATTTTATACTCCACCCATGCCTCTCCCTTTTGACCTGAGTGCTGACCCAGCCTCCCCATGCATCCCAGACGCCCTGCTGGTGTGACTACAAGCGCTTTAGCCAGCCCCTTAAGTATCCTCAGATTAAAATCATCAGGCCTTATAAAACATGCAGGACTCTGGATCTCCTAGGCCCAGATCTTATCCCTTTTCTGCTGGTATTAATTGTGCTAACCATCTGCTCACTTTTGATTTTTTTTTTCTAATTGAAAACAAACGCAAGAAGTCATTGAACACTTCAGTCTCATTTGCTAACAGCTCCCTGCTTCCCTCAAGTAGCAGACCAAACGCTTTACTTGGTCTTCCTCTTATTCCTAATGCCCTCACCAGACCCTTTCTGTTTATCTCTTACTAATTTCATCATATTTTGTGCTTTACTTCCGCATTTTGTTCTTGTGTGTCAGTACTGTTCCTTTCATGCTTTCTTAGACATGAGCTGTCCTTGTTCTCCTTTCTTCTTGTGCTGGAGGTCTTAAAATTCTTTTCTCGAGGGGCGCTGCCTTCATTTTGCAGATTTTCCTGCTTCCTCTTTAGGACGATGAGCCACCAGCTTCACTTTTTGTCACAGCCAAAAACACCACACCAAAGCAAAAATCCAAGAGCCTTTTCTCTCCCTTTCTCTCAAAAATGTCACTCATTGCTGCTTTGCTGCATTTGTCCCCAAGCAGGTGGCTGTGGAGTAGAGCACCCAATGATGCTTTGCTCCATCCCACCTGCTGGGACCATCGTACCTGGGGGGACATGTTACCCTCACGTGAAGTCTTAAGAGTTTACAAAATGAAGAAAAGCAGATTTATGACAACTCTTCATCGGCAGTTAGTAAGAAGAGAATTAAAGTGCCAGTGTGCAAACTCCACAATACAGCAATACATACAATAATATGGCCATCAGAACGCGCACGCAAAGCAAATAAGGTTGAAAAAAACCACAATAGCAAATACCACGTGCCAGCCTGCACAAGGCTTCCAAAGGGGCTTCATGTTCCTGCAACCAACAGCTGCCCACTGTCAGAGTAACATTCAGAAGTACCCTCAGTGTTACACCCATTATGCAGGGATGCCATCCAGACTTGTAGTCGTGGGATCAGGAAAGCCAAGGCGCAGGTGGAACTGAACTTGGCAAGAGATGTGAAAAACAATAGGAAGACTTTCTACAGGTACATTGGCCAGAAGAGACAGGCCAAAGCGAGTGTAACTCCTTTGGTAAAAGGAGAACTGGCTTCAACAGATGAAGAGAAGGCTGAGGTACTGAATGAGTTCTTTGCCTCGGTCTTCACTGGCAGCCAGGATTCCAATACTTCTCGCATTCTTGAGCCCTGCATCCCTAAGCCTCTAGGTGGGAAATGGGGTGGTAAATACCCCCCCCCCCCCCCCGCTATGAGGACAGAGCAGGTCTGAGACTGCGGCATGAGACTGAATGCGTACAAGTCTATGGGGCCGGATGGCGTGCATCCCAGGGTTCTGAAGGAGCTGGCTGAAGTGGTTGCTGAGCCGCTCTCCATCATATTTGAAAAGTCGTGGCTGTCAGGTGAGGCCCCAGATGACTGGAGAAAGGATAACATCACTCCCATTTACAAGAAAGGGAGCAAGGAGGACCCCGGGAACTACAGGGTAGTGAGTCTCACCTCTGTGCCTGCAAAAATCATGGAACAGATCATCCTGGATGACATGCTTGATCACATGAGGAAAGAGCATGTGATCCGAGACAGCCAGCACAGCTTCACCAGAGGAAGGTCATGCTTGACCAATCTGGTGGCCTTCTATGATGGAGTGACGGCATCAGCAGACAGGGGAAAGGCGACCGATGTCATTTACCTGGACTTGAGCAAGGCCTTTGACACCACCCCCCATCACATCCTTATCTCCAAATTGGAGGGATGTGGATTTGATGGGTGGACCAGTCGATGGATAAGAAACTGGTTGAAAGGCTGCAGACAGAGGGTGGTCATCAACAGCTCCATTACTGGAGGCCAGTAATGAGCAGCATCCCCCAGGGATCTAGCATTAAATGGGGTGGTTGGTGGCCCTGCATATGGCAGGGGGGTTGGAAATTCATGATCCTTGACATCCCTTCCAACCTTGGCCATTCTGTGATTCTCTGATATGCTGTTATATGAAAAACAGAAATTTCCAGGAAGCACATGAGCTCCATAACCTCACCACCTCTTGTATGCCATCAGCCTTGGGAATAACCAAGCGTGTCTTTGCACTGGAACAGGTTGCCCAAGGAGGCTGTGGATGCCCCATCCCTGCAGGCATTCAAGGCCAGGCTGGACGTGGCTCTGGGCAGCCTGGTCTGCTGGTTGGCGACCTGCACATAGCAGGGGGTTGGAACTGGATGAGCTTTGTGGTCCTTTCCAACCCAGGCCATTCTATGATTCATCTTTACCTACCATATGTGGTGTGGTAGAAGAGATTAATATGAATTTCTAGAAATACCAGATACAATAATTAATCTGAACACTACTACGGCATTTCTTGTATTCAAAGCTCTTAGATAGCGACCAGAACCTAAATAACTCCACTTTCTTGCTCTGACATTTAAAGGTGGAACTCTCTCCTCTTGCCTCACACAAGCTAAATGAAAACAAACTTCTCATACTACAAATCCTCTCCTATTAAAAAATGTAGGCAGGAAAGGGGTGATTTGTTTCTTTTAATTCCCACGATCAGAGCAGGTAGAAATTTATTGCTGCTCTATGACTATTCTAAGCACATAGTATCCCTTCTTTTATGTTAGTGGGATTAGGGCAAAGGAAGTCAAAATAGTTTTCTGTAATGAATCTTTGAGAATTGCCATGTGAAGATAAACTTGTTTCATACCCAGAAATCAGGAAATGGCACTCCTTAATCCACATTAACATGAGTTTACTACGAGAAAAGTTTCTTACGTGGTGTTTCTTCCCAATTACTGCACATTCAAAATACTTGAGATGACCTTAAGGCCTGAGCAATAGAGATTATTAAGACATTTCTGAAATATTTTCAGCTTTTTCTCTGCTACACGTGCAGGACTTCTGTGCCCCTTTCTAGCTCCTGGGTAGGAAACACATCACTTTTAATGCCGATGGCAGAACAACTTAGCTGTAAAGAAAATGAGAGTCCCCGCAAACAAACCCTCCTTACCAAAAAAGCCCAAAGGTTCCATGAATTTTTAGGCTTTTCAAGTATCCTGAAAAGGATGGATGGGTGGTCAGAATAAACACAACCTACAGACTAATCTATCTCACAAAGCCTAAAGAGAGATGAATCTTCTCCTTAAAATTGATAGCCACAGTGAAATGCAATACTGTATTTCCAATGCTTATGGCCATCAAAAATTTTAGAATTGGATTATTCAGTGCAATTCACTGACACTGAACCCAACTAATTGTCCTGAGGCTCAAATCCCACATTTTGGCGCTTCTTCTATGGGAAGACAAAGGAAAACCTCCTTCACTCCACTCCAGAATACACACATTGCTGACACAGTGAACGCTCAGAAAACAGAGATTGCTTTATCAACACTGAATGTTACTGATGCACTCCAAGGCTTCAACTTCCCCTCCTGGACCCATAGAACAAAAATGGATCAAACCCTTGGACAGACAGCGAGAAGCACAATGCCTTCACACAACGTGTTCTACAAAGAGACTGCAGGACTTCCATCTCAGACTCCCAAAAACCCAACAAACCGAAGCATACCAGAGATTTCATTTAATGTCTGGCCTCCATCAGACGTGCCAAGGAAGAGAAGCTCAGCCTGTCGGATTTATTACAACTTGAGCACGTGTTTTTTTTAACAGTAATTTTTTCTGTGAACAACAGCAGTGGTGCTGGGAGCAGCCCGTGAAGCAGAGCATGGGGTGCGTGGCCTCTCTGTTTACAGTTCTGCTGCCACTTCTCATGTTCCCTCTGCAAGTCATGTGGGAATAGTCTAAAATGCACAAATACATATTTTTCATCTCCTCAGAACAGTGTTTTTCACACTATTATAGTTGAGAGTATGTCAAGTTTTACACTTACGTTTTATTTTTCAGAGGTGCATAATTACAAAAATTTACTTCAGATTCAGCTGTCTATACACAACTGTAAATATAGACACTTTCAGCCAATAAAAACACTTGGCTCTTTGCTTTTTATGCCTGATGTTCTGCTCTATTTATGATGTGGGCTTACAGTAGCACAGGATACAGAGCTCTCCAGTCTTGCATCCATATGAGGCTGTAGGAAAAACTGGAAAGAAAACTCCCACTGTTGAAAGCTGGACTTCCTGCTGGAGATGAAATGCATATAATTGTTTGTTTTGTGGGAGGAAGGTGCACTGTTTCTTTGCTGCCCTAAGATTTCATCACCCCTTTATCATCCAAGGTTTACTTGGGAAAGCCTAGGATGGAGCATTCATCCAACAGTGCTCCCCAGATGTTGCTATTAATTCTGAGCAGCCCGAATGATTCTGGGGAAAAGATGAGGATTTCTAAGAAGTCACTCACAAGGAAAGCTATGCTTCCTTCTATAGAGCTTGAAACCAGTCACCACAACCTACACAGCAGCCAACAGCTCAGAACAACTGAGGACTCCTCTCCAGATGCCACCACAGCCAAGGCAGCTGTGCGAATCATAGAACTGCTCAGGTTGGAAGAGACCTTCAAGATCATCAAGTCCAACCACAACCAGGCAGGGAGTGAGGGAGCACAGCTTTCATTTAAGCAATACCCATCACCCATCCTTCACTAACTCCTGAGCAGGGAAATTCCCTTATTTCACCTTCATTGCAGGTTCCTACAGTGTAGGTCAGGCTTTAGCAGGAGGAAATATCCTTTGACAGCTCGAAGGGGAGGTTTCTGCCTATGGAGGAGATTATCCCTTTTGCATCTTGTTATTATTACCAGAGCACTCATTTTAGCAAAAATAAATACTAAAGATTAATTACAGGAAGTCATCAATATTGCTGGAATTTATATGAAATAAATCTTGTTTATAGATTTGAATTATCTTTGCTAAAACTAAAGCGGTTCTTGGCCAAAAGAGACAAGAAGGTTATGAGCGGCCAACAGATGTAACTTAAAGATCTGAAGGGAAAGAGTTCTGCTCTTATGGGAAGGGAAGGCTTTAAACTCAGTGCTTCACTACGAGAAAGGATGCAACAACACAAAGCTACAGGGACCCAGCTGCATGCTGAAGAATTTGACTTAGAAAACAAATTTCTTGTCTGGTCTCAGATACTTATGTAGTTTCAGTTATTTATCTAAAAACACCCAATTTGTTAGAGGAAATAAATCTCTACCAAATTTCATGCCACGCCAACGTCTCAAATGGCAGAAATAAAAGAAACTCAACAGTAAATTGCAGACCATGAAAGCAGTTTGCAAAAGTGAAGTAATCATTAAGCATGCAACTGTGGAAGTAACCAACAGCAAAGTCAGACACTGGATGCATACATAGGGTTATGCTACAAATCCTTCACACAAAATTCTAGGTCTAAGAGTTGATTTAGATATTAAAAAAACCAACCTGATGGTGCAGACTCAAACAGGTCACTTCGCATCCACTGAATCCTGTGGAAAACTACTGAGGGCTGCACTACAGTTGTGTGTTCCAAAGGGCAGATGGTTCCTCAGTGGTTCCTCAGCCAAGGACAGCAGAAATTCACACTGAATACTTAGTCAACAAGTCTCACAGTAGAAGATAATGCCTCCAGTTATTTTAGTCAATAAAAAGGAGAAAAATACCCAAGTGTGTCTGACAAAGAGGGACTGGAAGCACTGGAGGATTTTGAAATGTTAAGACAGAAAGCGTCTTATTTCATTCAATTTGAGAGGTGAAGAGGGAACTGTGCCACAGTTTGGAGGCAAGAATAAAAATTCCATGACACAGTCTCATGAGACAACTGATAGCACTCATCCATAGTTGGTGACACTCTGACTCTTTCATGAAAAAGGCAATTTTGCTTCCCAGAAAAATATTCTGGCACTGGGGAATCAAGGGGACAAGGCTCTCGCAGCGATTTCTGACTTTCTAACCCATATTAATATCTACAGTTATCAAATCCAGAACTTCAAACTGTGACTTTGTTACAAAGAGAATTCTCCAAAAACACAAGATATCCTGTATTTACAGCTGAAGAAAACTCATCTGCTTAGCCACGTTTTTCCTCAATAACATCTATTATGTTACAGCTTAGCAGGGAACTCTTATCAGGAAGAAGTGGTACTGTGCATCTCAAACTCATGCTAACAGTTGAAAATGTTGAAAATACTCTGAAAATCATTTAAAATAATATTTGATTTTACAGAAACAGCAATCACTTGCACATGACCAAAATCTTGAGTTAGCAGAGTAGAATAAGAGATTCAGAACACTTTGAGTTTAATAAAGTATTTAAGTTCCTTTTTTCTGTCTCTGAGAGAGACAGATGTATAATCTCAGAAGGTTATTTTTACATATATATTTTATGCATATACATACGTTATATATAAATAACTTCCTGAATGTAAAGACACGCTGCTTACCTGAAATCCCTTTTCGAAAAGGGATCATAACGCATACTATGTTTAGATAAAAGCATCTCCCTCACAAATAAGTTAGAACAGAACAGAGGGGAGATGCTTTGGGAAAGAAGAGCCTGTTCCTAAGAAAATTCGCATTGCAAAGTATTGCTTTCTTGGATGAGTTGTCAAAGAAAAAAGTCAGCAGAACAAGTGGCACAGCTCTCTCCATCAAAACATCACGTACCAACCACACACTGGAATTTCCACTTTCCAAATAAAGGACAAACGCAATCAAGCCTGGAAAGCTATCGTTTTCTAAGACATTAAAATTGGACTTTTCCTTTTTTTTTGTTCTTCTCCTGCAAGAAGGGGATAGTAAATAACTACAGAAAACACAAGACGAACAATTCTAGAAAGAGCGGAGCATGAGCGGCAAACGTAAACATTTCGTGTGGATTAATTCTGCATTGTAGCCTTCTGCACTTCTTAGGAATTAATTCTAGGAACTACAAGATGAGAAGTCACTGGGTTGGTTCCACTACCTCCTCTCAAAGTCATCTGGTTGAAAATCAGCTTCAAAAATCACATATTTATTTTGGAAGAAATATCCATTTCCAATGTTTGGAACATCAAAGTCTGACAGCTAAAATATTTACATTGCAGCCTAGACACCAGTAGAAGAACTGGTGATTGTTTGCATACAAAATCATTTTTTGCTGTAAGGAATAAATAGAAATAAATAGGGCGGTTGACATTTGGGAAAAAGATTTAAACTTCTGTCCAAAGAAATGTTTATACTTCCTAAAGAAACTACTGTCCACTCATTGCCACTAAATTACTCTGAATTAGGTATGAAAGAAAGTATTTGACTTCACTAACTAATTCACAATGACTAAGCATATGGTTCAGGTCACTCACACAGTGTCAGTTTTCCTGCAATACACACAAATGTTTTTTCTTAATTGATCTTTAAATAGGAATACAATCTGATGATCGTAGGCTCCCAATTTGGCACCATTACTCATGTAGAACCCACAAAATGAGTGTTTTTAGTACATACAAATTTGTATGATCAGTCACTTGTCTCACATCTGCTTGCTCACATCCAACAAGCCTTCCCTGTTGCTGCCACAAGATAAAGTTCGTGTCTTCAACAAAACAAGCTCATATTTGCATCCCTACCACCTCACTCATCACCACCAAAGATTACAACACGTGAACCGTTAACAACTGAATCGTATTTGTACTATTAGATGTATTCACTGCCATGCTGCAATACGAACTAAGTTGATAAAATTCCAGGGCTTGGGCTGACATTTCCTACCCAATCCCAGACAATCGAACTGCTCTTTTCTGTAGACGAGTCGTATTTGTTATAAATGCAATGGTGAGCATTATGCTATGGTTCAAGAAGTTGTTATCTGGACAGTAACATTTGTCTGCACAGCAATAGGAACTGTTTCTATTTGCATGGTAATGAGATTTCATGTGACAAGGTGCTCATGGAAAAGATGCAATAATTTTAACAGTTAAGACTTTAAAACGCATTCAATGAAACCGGACAAAAAACAATGCTGAAACAGCCAACTTTCTTTGGGAGGACCGTAGAGCAGGAAAACAAATGAAAGACTACTGAAAAATAATCAGACAGCCACCCAGGTTAGTTGAAATAGTGAAGCATATAAGACAAAGAAAACCTTTAGCCTTGTTTTCCTCTAGATTTGTCTCCTGTGAAGTAACAAGGGTCTGACAGACAGACAGTCTGGCAGCAGCTTGGAGACAGACAAGGTGAGATTTTCATCTCGCTTAACCCCTGCAACCAAAGGAACTTGGCTCTGCCTCTGCTCTAACCAAAAGGCCTGATATGCTAACTTCAAATAATCTAATTAACTCTCCATTTGCTATCTTCTCCCATTTTTGCCCTATTAAAAACAAGCTTCGCCTTTACTTTAAGAAAACTGGAATTCCTATTGGATCATCTACTGCTGCACTGCTGAAAAAGCGATATTATCTTTGACCTCAGACGTGTAGCTTGAATAATGATATAGGCATTTGAGTAGATGATAAACAGATCTTATTTCCTCTGCAAGGAAGTACTGAGAAGTTTAACTAAGGCCAGTAGAGCAGAGGTGTTTGGACACGGTTAAACAAACAGAAATTGCATGGCTTCACCACCAAGTCCGTTCAGCACACAAACATCGCAGAGAAGTGATTACAGGATGATAAATGATGAAATGTTTTCCTAAATTGCAATTAAAAAAAATTAATTTATTAGGTAACTAGTTAACCTCTTGCTGTTAGTGGACTTTCCTCAAGTCGCCAGTACTACTCCCACTGGGGGTGATGGACTGATGGATGAGATGATCCTTGTGGTCTTTTCCAACCTCGATGATTCCAGGATGCTATTCTGTGATTCTATTTGTTGCACCATGACGGGATGCTGGGCCAACCATGGCAGTGCTCACTGAGATATTTCAGACCAACCTGTGAGCAGAGAGATGCTGCTGTTCCATTACTTTTGGAGAGAACTAAACTAGCCTACAGTCCAAGCTATTAACAGCATAATTCTGAAAGAGGTCACTAAGTTACTATGAGACCTTGGAAAAGCTTTTTTTTTTTTCCTTATACTACTGAACTCCATCTGTAAAAGAAGGATTTTCATTATTTCTGTTACAAAAAGCCACTGCTGACCACAAGCAGTGACTTTTCCATCCTTGTCCCAGGCAGCGTTCTCCCAGGGCTGAAAGTCCACTGCAACTAATGCAGCACCTTATGAAGGCAGTCACTTAACTTGTACATCACTCAGTTTGCCACATGCAAACACCACGCTTCTCCCCATACCTTACTCTGAAATAAGTTGGGGTTTTACTTTTAGCACAGATGCAGAATGAACAATCACAATGCAGATCTTCCAGCAGCTTGCATCCAACGGAATAACTCTTGGCACCCACTCACAGCACAGGACAGAACCAGCTCCATGCCAGGTAACCACACTGCAGCCCACCCACCTGAGCGCCCTTCCAGTCCCCTGCAGGATAGGGTGATTCATTCCATGCAGCACACGGTTCAGGGTGTTATTCTGCCAAAAACACTATACATTTTGCCACGCAGTGACAGAATCCATGAAGCTGTATTATTAAACCTCCTTTTCCTCTTTCCTCCATCAAAACCTTATATTCTCAGAGTGAATAAACTTTGCAGCAGCCCATTGAGGGAGCGGAGTGGGACTGAATACAAACACACCAGGAAGCTGCAGCAAGAAGAGAACAGGGGTCACAATGCGATTAGGGAAATTTAACAAAACAAAGGATCAGTGTGCCGGAGTCCTTGTTTTCCTGCATCACAGGCATTATTATTTTGATTCATACGTTTCAACTGAAGCAAACACCAAAAGCAATTTGTGTAATAATGTGACAAAGTTAAAGCAGAGTAAGCAAACCGTAGGAAATCCGTCACTGGAGAACGCGGTATCAAACAGGTTTATCCCAGGGAACAAAAGCAAGAGGTGAGGAGAACAATGAAACAGCAAGAATGTGTCAGATGCATACAAGGGGGAAAGCAAAGCGAGGGCAAGGAGCCAGACACATTGCACATGACATAAGTAAATAAATCAAAGGAAGTGAGATTAAAACCCGAATTAACTGGAGGAGGGGGAGAGCTATAGCACCTGCATGGAGGTGTCCACCCCATGGAGATTAATATCACACAGTCTATGAGGAGCCTGATTTGTGGTGGCTGGGCAGGGAAAGGAAGACAAAGATTCACATCTTACAAACAGAGAGCTAAAAAAGAAAACGAAAAACAAACCGCAATCCAATAATCAGGGTCACCATTCCCTGGTTTTCAAACTGCAACACCCGCCTGAAAACACAGTAAGATCACTTGAAGCAGCACACAGTAATTTTGATTTGTATTCCAGTAAACTCACATTGAAGTTCTGTTTCAGACCTCTAAATGATGAAATTGTTGAAAAACTGAGGTTTTTTCACATTCGATTTACAAAGTTTTAATGTCTTTCTAGCACATTTCAGTTCAGTTTTGCTTTTCAAACCTTTCTGTAGACTTACTATGAAAGCAAAACAGCAAACCTTTAGTTCTACTTTATTTTGACTCCGCACACAGTAACTTGAAGCTTCAGATAAATATCATCCGTTCTTCAGCTGGGTATTTGGAGAAGTATCAATATCACAAAGTCTCCAAATGCAAATCGTGCTCCCTTCAAGACCTCAAGCAACACAGCCTTATTCTAAACACGAACAGTGGGAGCATGAAAAGCTCTAATACGATGTGGTGTTTTCCAAAGCATTTAGGGAAGGTTGTGATGTTTTCTGTGGAACCATTCTGTTGCTCAGACCTCTGGCACGAGGTGGAATGGGCCATGGATAAGGCAATGCCAAGGCACGATGCTTGGAAGACTTTCCCATCTGTCATTCATAACTAAGAATGTGAGGAAAGATGTGACAGTGACTTGCAGCAACTTATTGATAAAAACTAGTAACAGCGCTGATGGTTGCACTGCTTAACAACATTTGGAAGTTTGGGCTTCTTTTTTTGTGATTTTTTTCCCCCCCAACTTATTTCTAATGGTGTCCACAGAACGAAAGTAAACAAGTGGATTCTGAAACATGGAAAAAGCTATCCATCCAGTTTCCAACGAGTTGGAGAAGAGTTAGGAAAACTGGTGTTTCCAGCCACACACTGCACCAAGCAGGTTACTGACAGAGCTGAAGGCAAATATAAGTGAAGGCAGCACAGCCATACAGCATCACTCAGTGGCACAAGTCAGACTGAGGCCTCTGCAGAACAGCACACAGTGCTCAGCCCCTCTAAGGAGCTTTTCTCTGCAGGGTGAGACCTTCTCCAGCGTGCAGACGTGTGCACACAACACTGAGGTGTACCACCTCACAACTGCTGCACTTGTTTGTTTTTAGATCAGCTTCTTTTTGGCTTTAAAATCACATTTAAAAAACCAAACAACTTAACTTGGACATAACGGGATCTTACACTGGCAAGATGACAGCATCATCAAGAAGGCTTGAACACGGGCAGATGAAACTGCTGACTTCCAGTAATTTTGTATGAAACAAGTTCTATGTCACTAAAGTAATAGTAAAAACAGTTGAGAGAATAATGGTATGGAAAAATATAGGAGCTGCCAATCCTCCTTTCCCTCAGGTTTTCCAACCACCTGCTGGCAAACCGCATTATATGGGTTTTCTATTTTTATTAGAAAACCCCTGTGAGAAATAAGTTAAATAAAATCAAGGTATCCTCCACGTTTTCTACAGCACTTATTGATTGTGGTATTTTCATGCTAAGAAGTTGCACATGTGCTCCTGCAACTTATTTGCCCCCTCTGTGCGTCCAACGGAGCAGAGGAGCGCCGATGCACAGAGCAGAAACGGGCTGGAAGTTTCAATTTTAGGTATGCGAGACCACAAAATTAATGAGTGCCTTTGGAGTAATAATTCATAGACTTCACAGAGAACCAGGGAAGATTATAAATGCTCTTGACCTAGAAGTAGTAGTAGAAGTAGTAGAGAATTCACTATTCAGTACTGAGGAACAATTTCTAAGTGAATAAAGTCCAGCATGCTATCTGACTGCTTTCTGTTGACAGATGGCAGAGAAGTGTCTTCCCCATTCTCTCTCATTAAAATAATTATGGCAATGTATGTTAGTCTCTCTTCAAGTCTGGCATTTTCGCAGCACATACAGGGGCATCATCATTGTAGGAATAAGGTTAAATAATAATGGAAACACATTTCTGGCATGCAAAGGGCATTTGATATTAAACTTACCTGCTTCCAGAAATAACAGCAGGGAGAAATTTGTTAGCTCAGAGTAAATGAAATGATTTCACTTATTTTAACAGGAGGTTAATTAGAGTTCTCTGCTAACTTGAGAAACACGCACCAAAACCAGGTCAAACCGCAGCCACACTGATGAGCTTTGCGTTATGCAACTCCTCCAGAACTGGGCTTGTTTCTCATTTTTACCTTTGCTGCCAATTGCTCCCTGTAAAACTGCAAATCAGATCCAGTCCAGTGCAAAACTTCTTCCACAGCTGTCAAATAATAAAGTCTGTGCAACTAAGGGAAGAAATTTAGGTTACTCGAAGCCATGTAAAAATATTCCACGTTCGAGTGCATCACCTGAATGGGAAGCACCTCAGTGCCTGCTTGCCAAGGTGTGCAGCACACAGGGATGCACACAGAGCTGGCCTAGTTATGCCAAGCTGCTAATTACTGCGGTGGGTAGTTAGAGTGGTGACACAAGTTAATTACCGGCACGTCGCAGGGTTTCAACGTCCCTGCATGCCATTAACGCCACGTGATGTCATGGCTGCACCAAAATTATCCGGTGTCAGCACTGCACACTGCGCTGTTTCTCACGGCTGTTCTCCCCAATATGATTCACTTTCATTATTTATGAGGCTTGTCTCACTAACCCTCAGCAACGGTTCCAAATAATGATAGGAATCTGTCAGTGTAGGATTGTATTTCTCAAAACAATAACCACAGTTCCTGGAAATGTCAATATGTCAATTGAGGGTAACACATCTCTCAATAAACCAATATTTTGTAAAAACAAAACAAAATCTTGGGGAAAAAAAAAAATAGCTCAGAAAACAGAAATTTGAGCTGCACTGAACTCTTTAACAATGCCGGGCAGAAAAATTCATCCTTCCTGCCAGATGGTGGAGACAGAAAAACACATCTGTAGCTCCCAATTCCATACCTTGGGGAACTCAATGAGCAGTTAACATTCCTGAAGTGCCATGCGAGAGGAAACGAGGGCCTTGACAGAAGGCAAAGAGCTCACACTACAGCAGACACCAAACGGAGCTCAACCATACCAGGGGCAGAAGAGGAAAGAGGAGCTGTGCTTGAGAACTTTTTGAAAACAATTCAACTTACAGTGGGTATTATTACAGATGGCCACTCCATTTGCTTTAATAATAGGGGCTTTTTGAAGAACCATGTTGGTGTAGAAGCATGTACAACAGCGATATGTGCAGGGAAGGCAGCAGGAATTTCACTCCTCTGCTTTACATAAAGCTTAGTAATGCAACAGGAGAGAAGCTAAGTCAGAGTGCTCAGAGTTCCATCCTAAGCCCAAGGACTGAGCAATGAATGCTGCACTGCCTGTGGAAGGGGACCGACATCTACCTGCATTTCAACCTGAGTCAATAAGAGTAACAGCGATGATCAGTGCCTTCCATCAGTTACAGGTAACAGCAACGTCGCTTTACATTTCCATCCAAACACCCATTGCCTCACATTCTTACAGAGACCAGTGCTAATTAAACAAAAATATTTTTGAAGTGAACAAACCTGTTCCGCAATCTCTGCGCATTTGAACATTTCTGCACCTGCAATTGGCAC
The DNA here is from genome assembly GCA_037305975.1 of Chrysolophus pictus. NCBI lineage: Eukaryota > Metazoa > Chordata > Aves > Galliformes > Phasianidae > Chrysolophus > Chrysolophus pictus. The sequence continues at coordinate 1,492,933 of CM074581.1, forward strand.
AAACGACAGTCATGACTAATTATCCATCTACAGAAGTGATGCTTCAGTATTGAGGTGCTACAACACAAACCCTAAAAAGCAGAAAAGCCACGTCGCTTTATCAGACTGCAGGTTTCTAAACGGCCTTACCCCATCCAAGGTTTCACTATCCTGGTCTTCCTTGATGGACAAATGCCGTAGAAGAATGGTTTCCCTAAGTCACAAAACTCAATGCTTTTTATATCCATGAAAAAACTAAAGGCATTTCAAATACTTCAATTATCAGGAAATTTAGAGAGGATGTTTCCCTTCTGAAATCCATAGATGCTGAGATTTCTTGTACCGGGAGCATAAACGCAAACTCACACACAAAAATAATCAAAAGAAAGCAAAAGCAAGCTCTAAATCACTGAAGGTCAACAGGAAACTGTATTAATTTGCTAGTGGAATGCTCAAATAAAAAGCAGAACTGTTCTAAAACACAGTATGAGGAATATTAAAAGCACTAAAATTTCTGCTCCCCATTGCCAGACTCATGTCTGCGTGCTGGGAATAGGGAAAACACACCATATCTATTTTGGAGAGTATAAATTTATCTGAACAGCAATAAATTCCTACCCATGACATACACTACAAATAATTACACAACCGACTTCCCTAGCAAATCATCTTGAATTTAATCTTTCCAAACTCAAAGGCTGTCGTATCTGGCTAATACAGCACATCATTTTCCACCACTTGCATGTGACTTGGTCTACTGTGACACATTTATTTCTGACTTTTCCAGAAAATTCCCGTTTTTAGAATTCACAGGGGTACAGGCGATCAAAACTGAGATTTGGTTTAAGAGAAAATTAAATAAATATACGAGCTTCAGAGGATAACATGCAGCATGTAATCTTAATAAACAGTAGGTAAATTGGTAATTAAACAGCTTATAGATTTTAAAATGAATTATCTGTAATTATCAAGCATTATTTAGGTAAGTAAAATGCCCCATCCCTGCAGGCATTCAAAGCCAGGCTGGATGTGGCTCTGGGCAGCCTGGGCTGCTGGTTGGTGACCTGCACATAGCAGGGGGTTGGAACCAGATGATCATTGTGGTTGTTTTCAACCCAGGCCATTCTGTGATGTTTGTGAAATGAACAGAGTTTTCTCTCTGTTGTGGCCCTCATGGGTCTGTCCTTCCTTGCGTCTGTTCTTTCCATCCAGTGAATGCAGTTTTCTACCTTTCCTTTACCAGTTACCCTCAATTACCCAGTTACCTGCTGTATATCTTATATTATTCCTTTTCTTTCCTATTATTTACATTTGCATCTTCCCTCCAGCTGTCTGTCCATGCAAAGTATACTCTTTCACATCATGATTTTCTCACTGCTTTTGCAGCAGTACCCTATAAAGATGCTATTACTGTATGGCACCTTGTCTGCTCCATTTCAAAGCATTCTACAGCTCTTCCTCTCAACTCTTCTCTTCCCTTTATAACAGCCACTGCCTGGCTTCACCACTCTTGCTGCTGAGACTGGAAGAAGCTGATCACTCTTACACTAACTGAAATCTTTCACCTGGTCTCCCGTTTGCTTTTACTTCACATCTCCACCTACTGACAAAATTGCATTCCTTCCCCCTTTGTGGTCAACCCACCCAGGAAGGGCTGGCAGCCTGGGTTTGGGTCACACCATTAATAATACCCACCCTCACTTTTTACCATCTCGGTTTCACAAAGCCGTTCTTTTTCTGCACAGCTAACCACATTTGTATTTTTCAAACCCTAGAAACACATTCAGCCACATACAAAAGTCACCATAAGGCACTTAATGTAAGGCAACAGTTCCGATTTGTATTAATTCTACAGTAAATGAACGATGAAACTTCACTACAGAAATACTCCGCACTTTCTGCATCAATCTGCTTCATCAAAAGGAAAACTTTTGTTGAAATTTCATCATTCTACAAACTTTCCCCACCCCACTGTTTGAAACCGTGAGCCAACCAGGACTGCCCAGGACTCTGCTCCCGTTCTTCCTGTTTCCAACCACACACACAGCAGCTCACCAGTGACAGGAACCGTATTTATCGTGCTAACAACCCCCCCCCACCCCAGATGAGAGGATTAATCTCTCTCCTGCACACGCTGCCTTACACAGCTACATACACACAGAGCGTGTCGAGTTTAAACATCAGCTGGCACACCTATCAATCCACAGCAAACTTATCATAAAGCAATCATAGCTTAATTAAAGCCACAGAGAGGTCAATATGTTCGTATGCAAGATGATTCAGTATGATGTCACTTGGGTGCAATCAATTAAAATGCACGGTGTATTTTTTAAATGGGAAAAGCTGAGTGGGGAGCCTGTTGTCTTACCCAAAGGTTTTCCTACGCTTTAAAAGCTTCATTTAAATAGTTTCCCCTTATTTATATGCACAAAAGTAATAGTTATATCAGATATTCATAGGTGATTTAGATGATTGATACCAATTTCTCTTCATAATACGACCGGCAAATAAAAAACACAGCGGTTCTAATATAAAAAAATAACATGTGACAAGGTTTCCTAAAACATTTCTGTTTTGGACCTCACAAGCTAAATTGCTTTTGCTGGCCCCTTCCACCTCTCAGCATGGTTGACAGACAAATTGATCGAAACATCGGAAAATAATACGCTTGCAAAATTTCTCTGGGTGAGTTTTCACTCTTTTGAATTTTTCATACAAGAACAAAATGAAAGATTGCCTCCTTGATTTTTCCTCCATTACGCGTCCCCATCTTATGTACTACAGGAACATACAATGCTTCAAATAGCAGCAATACATTGTAAACAAAATGTATAACATTTTTCATAGAACACCCAAGCCGTACGAAGTTAAAAGACTGGGTAGCAGGCATCTTTGCCCTGCAGATTATGTTGTTCAATTATAATGAATTCATACATTTGAAGTTGCCTTAGGGCCTCTCATTAGACTTAGGGGTGTTTATTACAGGAAATATTGCTTGTATCATTTAAGAAGCAAGAAGGCTGGATGATTTGATTAGAAATGTTGACAGTTGAGGTGTGTAAAAAATATGTCATTCACCCGCATTTTCCCCCACTTTAATATTAGGATCCTTCATTTTTTATGAATTCTTTAACCCGTTCTTCCCTTCCCACAAAGCCAGGGTTTGTGTAGCAGAGTGCTGTGCATCCCTCACCAGGCACTGCGCTCTGCCCAGCTACCGCAGCACTGCTGTGCTGCTGCCGTGCCAGGCACACGTGTGTGTGCTGAGCTGCTGCCCCAGCAGCTCCCTCCTTCTGCACAGCTGCTGTGCTGACAGTGGGCATGCAACAGCAGAGGTGCAACCTCACGTGTCTGGATTTGTACCTCCTGATATTCAACCACATTATTTTCCCTTGATATTTTATCAGGTTTTCCTATACGCAGTTCGTCAGTTTGGGGTTCGAATCCAACAAGTCCCGAGATGAGATCCTGACATTAAGCAGTGCGGGTGAAAGGGTGAATCTGAAAGCTATGGAGAAGGAACTACGTTTCACACTGGAACAGGTTGCCCAAGGAGGTTGTGGATGCCCCATCCCTGCAGGCATTCAAGGCCAGGCTGGATGTGGCTCTGGGCAGCCTGGGCTGGTAGCTGGCAACCCTGCACATAGCAGGGGGTTGGAACTGGATGAGCACTGTGGTCCTTTGCAACCCAGGCCATTTTATGATTCTTAGTTGATTTCTTGTTACATTTGACAGAGTAAACAAATATGTATTATTACTGTTGAAGGCAAATTCTACTTTTAATTCCTATACCATAAAAACTGACCTCTAATTATACTTAAGATAAAGAAGATTAAAGATAATCTGATCTTTAATCTTCAGATTATCCTTCCAATCCCTGTTTATAGAGAGCCTATAAGCAAAAGGAAACTCAACTCTTTGTAAGGGTAGATAACAGCAGGATAAGAGAAAATGGTCTGAAGTTGAGGGAGGGAAGATTTAGGTTGGATATCAGTGGGAAGCTCTTTCCTATGAGAGTGGTGAGGTGCTGGAACAGCTGCCCAGAGAGGCTGTGGGTGCCCCATTCATCCCTGGAGGTGTTCAAGGCCAGGTTGGGGCCCTGGGCAGCCTGGGCTGCTATGAAATGTGGAGGTTGGCGGTCCCGCATGCAGCAGGGGTTGGAGAATCATGATCCTTGATGTTCCTTCCAACCCAAGCCATTCTATGATTTAACGTGGTGAATATTAATTGGCATTCCATCTGACGCCCCCAGTCCCAGTCACTGTCAGCAGCTCGCAGTAAGCTCTGCTCCAGCTTCAGCTCACCCAGTGGTTGGTTACTCCTCTGGCTTTTCTAATGCATTTCCCAACTCTGGCCCCAAAACCAAAAGCACAGACTCTAGAAATCTGTTTCTAAAATAACGCAGCAGAAAGCTTTAGGTAATTATGATTACTGACAACACAACTCCAGTCCTGCTCCTCGCACGTTCATCACTACATATACATTGTCCAACTTGAACAGGGTTACCATTCCCTATATTGAACAGAAAAATTTAAACGGACTTTGAGAAATTCACATAACACAGCATACATGGCTTAAGCAATGAAAACTCTCTCAGACCTTACACGTTTTGACTGTAACACAGCACCATTTAAAAAGGAATGGAAAAAATAAAGCAACTAAGAATATCACATTTTCATTTTTTACATTGAAAATGTTTTCTCTCTGCTGAGGCAGCGTGTAAAGGAAGATACATACTTAAATTAAACCTTAGTGATTGCTCTGATAGGGACATTCTTGTTAACAGAGTTAAAGAAACATCAACGGTGTCAAAAGTGATTAGGCCAAAACGTGATGCATAATAATAACCTTGGAAAAAATTCTGCCATGACTTGTCAGTAACTGCTCCTCTCCTCCAAGGACCTATTTGCCATTTCATGCTTCCTGCAAAATATCACAGGATGTTGCTGCCTCACAGCCAAAGTTTTGCCTTCCTACAGCAGGTCAACAAAAACCAGACTTAACACCAACTCCAGCACTGCGTTTGCATTTGTTTAGTTTATGATATTTATTAAAAAAGGTGCTGGTTATAAACACAGACAATAATTACACTGAATAGAGAATAGTTACAACCAAAATGCCTTTATCCCCCTAGCATCTACCCATCAAATCAAACTAACCAAGCGTTGAAATAAGCTTAAGACAAAACCTTCACTTCTGATGATTATTTGATATTCAGCTGCACAGAAAGACCAGACGTTGGCCTCCTAAGGGTGCACCAGAGCTCTGTAGTGCAGTGTCCTGGCAGCACCACGTCCTGCTGAAAGCACCCATCAACTTCTCCAGGCCACCTGGATGTACAACACTGTGCTCCTGCCAATCCCTCACCAAAAGCTCCACAATGACTCCTGGTTCAGCTCCAACCCCACGTGTAACTTTACGCCTATTGCCCTGCAGTGCAGTTAATAACAGCACGTTCACTTTATCCAACATTTTCACCCTCTCCTCTGCCACAACAGCTCTGTTTTCATGCCATTTGTATGCGGCATCGGCAACAAATCAGCTTTGCATTTACGGCGCGGAATCAATGCGGAGCACTTCAGAATTTGCTAATCTGCATTCAGAGATGCTTATGTCTCTTAAAATGCTTAACTACATACGTTAGGGTGCTTAAACCGCAAGCTGCCTACTATCTTCAAATATCTAGAAAACTAACAGTAGCATTCTTAAGTTAGGAGTGACAAATACTAGAAAACCTCCACAATTTGGCTTCCATATCTCTGAATTGGTATTTCAGTGACAGATGTTTGTTGCAGCAAAAACCTCTGTCAGAACAAAATTAGGTGATCTATCATTTTAAGATATGGTCTTCATATACTGTTTACTCGAAGATATCACTTGCCTCAAGCCAATTTTGACCAAGAACATTTTGTGATATGGAAGTGATTTGTATATCATCATTTTTGTGATAAATGTAGCTCTTGAACACAAAATAACCTACTATTCCACAGTATTACAGTTAAAACTCCTTCACCAGTAAATCTGTACTACTGCTTTTATTACTACAAAGATACTGTATCTAGACTCCAATGCATTTCCCATTTTTATTCACTGAATAGGGTTGCCTGTTTTCTCGGCTTCAGATGAGGGCATTCACAGCCCCCCCCTCAGCTTCATATCAGAGATGCTCTTCAGTTTTGAGGGGAACAGGAGGCCCCACTGCACCCACAACGTGAACCTTCATTTTCATTTCCACTAATGGAAAACACCATAGTAAAATGCAATACAAAATGCCTTCAGAAACAACAAGAGGCAGGGAGGCAGGGACTGTCCTAATCGTTTGGCAAACTGTCCCCTCCCAAATGAACAATTCTGTTCCATGACCACTAGTTTAGAAGCGACAGCCCCTCCTGATAACCTAAAGCCTTTTGTTTCTTGGATAAGCAGAATAATCCGCTTCACTTCCTGATCTTTTGCAGCAGGAGGAGGGGTGAAAACAGGGATGTGACGCCACCAGCCGAGCACAAAGGACAGAGAATGCCATAAAATATAGAAGTTGGACAAATCACAGGTGAAGGTGGATGAGGGAACAAGAGGGACATCCCAAGAGGCCAAACAAACACAAAACGCACGTATCAATTGACCTGAGCAAATCATCCTAAATGGTTAAGCTGAGGATCTTCCACCACCCACTTAAAATTGGACACCTCTTTAGAGACTGGTGGTTAACAGGAACACCTACCATGTGGAATATTAATTAGGCCCATAAATTAAAACATAACTTACTGCATAATCCTAGAGTAATGAACTCTAGCCATTACTAGCCTTGGGTTAACCTAAAATGAAATTCTAGAGATAAGGGGCTCCAGTTTCACAGAATCACCGAATCACAAGATCACTGAAATTGGAAAAGACCTTCAAGATCATCCAGTCCAACCATCCACCCATCACCAATAGTACTCACTAGACCATGGCTCAGATACAGGCATAGAAAAACACTGGCATTTGATAAAAGCGATGCACACACATCAGGAATGCTCTGCAATGGCACAAAGCTATCACAGAATGATTTGAGTTGGAAGGAACCCCTAAAGGCCACCCCGTGCCACCCCCTGCAGTGAGCAGGGACACCCACAGCTCCATCATTGCTCACAGCCCATCCCTGCCCTGGGTTGCCTGCAGGGACCACCCCCAGCTCTCTGGGCAGCCCATGCAGTGCCTCATCACACTCACCATAAAACACTTTCTTAAACTCAGACTAAATCTCTCCTCTTGCAGTTTGAAACCATTTCCCCTTATCCTACCGCAACAGAACCTGATGAGAGTCCATCCCCTTCTTTCTTTCAGCCCCCCTTTTAGATACTGAAGGGTTTCTACCACATCTCCATGAAGCTCTCCCACAACACAGGGTGAAGAGGTACGGATATTTTCCCACCCTATGGGACTAAGCTGGGCCATGAGGCAGAATGGCTCCACTGCTTTCCTCATGGCTCAAACTCCTCCACTCCACAGGTATTTTCTTTCCAGGACAGCACTTCCTGCAGGCTGATCCAGCCTCCATTCCACAGCTGGCTCCACTCAAATGGATTTACCTCAGCCCCTAAACTAAACTGTGCAGAATCACTGGAATAAATTGTTTTAGGGATTTATTTTTTTCTGCTAGAAATGAAAACGTAGTGACAGTCCTTATTACAGCCAATGCCACGTAAGTTCCTTACCACTGCATCAGGACCGTACAGCACAACTTCAGTCCAGGGACCTGGTTGGGGTTTTTGCTCCTGCTCAGCTCCACACACTCACCTTGTGTCCATATATCTGTAATGGATCTCACTAAACGTTTGCTTTCCTCTTAGTCTGCTGATTACCAGAATATGCTAACTCAATGCTGTGATGCTGCAAGGCACTATTTCTGGAGTAAAAACTGCATTATCAAGGGGAAGACCTCATTAGGAGACAAGTATTTTACAGGGGGATGGTTGGAATATGGCTCAACACCAGGCTCAGGAAGTCCTAAAACAGCACTAAGGCTCAGAGAGGCACAAAGTTAAGAGAACTTCAGAGAACCACACAAGCACTACGGCCTTTATTTGTTACATAGGCTGAGATGCACAACAGTCCACACAGCTAAACACAGGACACAGCAGCTTATTAATGAAGAAGCTATGCTTCAACAAGCATTAGTTTTACCATGTGTGTCACAAGTTTTCAAACAAGCATCCTGTACAGGGGAAACTGTTTTAAGTTGAGGGAGGGGAGATTTAGGTTGGATGTCAAGGGGAAATTCTTTACTGTGAGAGTGGTGAGGTGCTGGAACAGCTGCCCAGAGAGGTTGTGCATGCCCCGTCCATCCCTGCAGGTGTTCAAGGCCAGGTTGGATGGGGATCTGGGCAGCCTGGGCTGGTATTAAATGAGGAGGTTGGTGGCCCCACATGTGGCAGGGGGTTGGAGATTTGTGATCCTTGAGGTCCCTTCCAACCCTGGCAATTCTGTGATTCTATGACAGCAGGACTTCTGTACAGAGCTTTGTGCTATTTAATGACAAGCACCCATCCTGGCACTCCGTAGAGGAAAACAGGGTCGTCATAGCAGGATGTCATGTGCAGAACACAGAGATGAACTCAAGTGTAAGTCTGTGCTATCAGTGATTGCCTAAAAAGTGCACTGCTATGCAAGGACAGCACCAGCATGGTGCAAAGGAACACACTGGGTCATCCAGGAAGCAGCACTGCTGGTGAGCCATGACCCGTTTTGCCCATTTCTATCATTGATTCCAACCCACTGACATACCTTCTATACTCATACCAGTACAAAGTAGAGCAGTCAGTGGAATACCTCAGACTAAAAAAAAAAAAACATTATTTCTGTACACAGGGGAAAAATGGTCATGGGAACAAGGACTGTGCTGTAGCCTGAAGGCCTCCCCTGTTCAGGATTGGCAACAAATGCACTGTGAGAGGATTTCTGAGATCTCATAAGTGCACTTACAATATGCTCAAATTTTGCTCAAGTTGTTCAGGTTAGAAGAAAAATGGGTATATTGCATTCTCTGATCTTTTCCACTGTTCAGATCAATACACACAAGTCCTCACAAAAGGGAAATCCTCATTTAGAGCTGCTTCAGAACTTAAATGAGGAAAACCTTAAGCACGTTTCCACAAAACCTGGAATGAAGCACAACAAGGACAAATTGTCAAGTTAAATATCAAAGCGTGTGTTAAAGGCATAAAAGAAAACCTCAGTATTTAAATGGAGAAATAAAGTTTGAATCGTTAATTCTGAGGAGAGCAGTCCTGTCCAAAGCATCCAACAAACAGCAATTATTTCCTTTTGCCACTACATCACAAAAAAACCAAACCAACAAGACTCCATCATTTGGCCTACAGCAACGTAACCACTGAAAGGAATTTCTTCTAGGGTTCAATTTGCATGATAAACTGTTGTTAACAGATACCATCTGTTTTTAAATTTAGTAAAAGGGCCCATATTATACAGCTCATTACAAATATTACTAACTCTTAGACAATGACTCTGGTAAAGTGTATATTGTAGCTAATGAAGTAGAAAGCTTAAACAACAAATCATTTACAACTTTTTGTACAGTCTTTCTAATGGAGGGAGTTTATAATCATAGGAAAATGTAATCACTTATGTTAAGCAATCCATGGACCTAGTCAATGTAGCACAAACAGCCATTATGCAAAATTATGACATTAAAGGGAAAGGGACTACTGCAGACTTCGCATTTTACAGTACACGATACACAAGTTAATAACTTTGAAAGAATTAATCAGGTGAGATCCCTCGCTTCCAAAATACCTTCCATCAGATGGGGAAAGTGGGCTGAACCAGGGCTGAGATTTGCTGTTCTGAATTAGACCTGACACTGGTAACAAAGGGGATTCCATAATGGCCATCGGATCTTACAGCACGGCGCGTTAATGGGCATCATGGTGGACATCATCTGTCAGGAACAGTCACAATAAAGATGTTCTATCCATGCACGTTCCACCAGGCCTGCATTTAATAATTTATATAATTTGTATTAACTTTAAAATTGCTATCACTGTGGTGGACAAAGACAAAATACAAACACTGCAATACAATAATTTCACACAAGAAAACGTTACACACTGCAATTAAAAAGTGTTCGTTTCATAAGAGAGTAATTGTTCAAGATTTATAGAGATGAATGAACGTGAAACAAAGCTGCACGCTTAAACAACATAATATGAAAATAAGTACTTTATAAATCACATTAATACCAGTGTTTGCTAATATTCCACATATATTCTTATAGAATGTTTTAAAGTATAATTCCTGTAATAATATTGGCTTCCATAAAATGAACAAAGTTTTAAAATAATGACAGTATGTCTTAAAAAACTCAACGCTATTTTTTCTGTGCTTCATACTGAGAAATAGTAATGTTACAGTACTAAAAATGGTCATTGTGCATTCATTCAAATAATCCTTGTTTTTATACAGAGAATTAAGCACTGCTTCCTAAACCATTACAGTGTAAGGTCTGCGAGTATTGGTCAAGAATATCCTACGCTATCCTATCAGGATGATTAATGAAGGCACCTTTTTCACAGAATGTCAGACTCTGCCTTTTTAACAACTGACCTTTCATAGAATACTACTGAACTCATAATTCCACTTTTGTTCAGTTTCTTATTAGTGGAGTTAAAATTAATACTTATGGGAATGATGGCCAAGGTGATGCACAGTAAATCTTATGGCACATCAACCTTCTACACTGACTACCAAAGGAATAGTACCTGCATTTGTCTCGTTCAATAGCATAAGTATTCTAGTAAAACTCTGTGTCCTTTTAAAAGACAAATTAGGTCAATATTCAACCTTCTTTCAAGTACAATGCTGTACATATAGAGGAAGACTTGCAAAGTTCACCTATCCCAATGAAACAGCGGATGCCTACTGTACATCAAGGAATATTCCATCCTGCTGCACTGTTGGAAACTTCCAGGAAGGTGCAGATGACACACAGCACACACACGCAGCAGCCTGTGACCCATGGTCATCACAGGGGACACCATAAGGGCCTAGCGAGGGTTGCTGCCATGCATCTCCTTGCCCAGAGGCCACATTCCCCAACTGGAGAGAAACAGCCCTGTGATTTGCCACCACAGATCTGCGAAGCCAGTGATGCCGTGAGGATAAGCATATTTTGGGAACCGCCACACTGAGCTGAACAAAGGGCCCTTATTTCTCTGAGGTATTTAAAACCCAACCAGCTGTTCACAGTCTTCCAGGGGAAGGGAACAACTGGGCAACCTTACATTAGCCGCTAATTTACTACCACCTCAAAACAGCGAAAAATTGAAGCTGACTGAGTGAAGCCCCGGATGCCAGGCAGCACAGTGTGACCCCCAGCACTGCACACAGCCATGCTCCCAGGGGGATGAGGTTACTGCTGCTGGACACAGCCAGCCTGCCCTGAGAGCAATGCCAGCTCTCTATGGGACACCTGCCCCAGCACCCTGCCATGGCTCCTCCAGGCCATCAGCACAACGCACCACAATACATTGCTTCTGCATCCTCAAGAGAGAAATACAAAAGGGGACTGGGAGAGGATGACCACAATCTCTGCCTCACTGCTGTTGGTGCTGTTTTGATGCCTGTGATACACCTCAGCCATGCTATGCCAGTCAAGCTGGAAGCCCATTTGCAATAGCAGAGCACCAGAACCAGGCATCACATCGTGCTCACAGGCACCATTAGCTGGATTAGGATTATTGCATTTTAGGAACAATTCCTCTTCAACCATAAAAACGCAAAAAACTGTTTAATTTTCAGGGCTCAGGTGCCATTTCTGTGGCAAACTGTGTCCCTCAGCAGCTGCAGCGGGCAGAGTCCTGCTCACACCTCCAGGTACTACAGCCCAAGGGCAGCTGGTAAGAAGCGATGGCACCAAGGAATTAAGAACATGCACTTCTGTATAAACAGCTCAAGTAAAATATGCTGGGCTGTGTTTAATTATAGAAAGAAGAGAACATTAACAAATAGACGACATTCAAGTAATTAAAGCTTTGGTAAAGATGTTCATTAAAATACCTATGTTTTGCTCTTTCAAATTACAACACTGGCTTCAACTCTTTTTCCTCATCGACATTCTGAGAGCCAGAAGTTAGCAGGCTACAGAGACCTTTCTATCCTTGAAGATGTTTTGGATGATAAAGACATGACACTTTTTATTGGCACACAAAGATGAAAATACATGCTCCAGCAGCATTGTATCTGCTGTCAAACACTTGAGACATCACACAACTGGCAGCCATTCTGTTGTAAAAGTGCAATAATACAAGCAAATGGCAGCTTAATTTTTCTCTATGCGTGCATTCACATTCATGTGAAGTCCATTCTCACTCATTACGAGATAAGGCATCTGCATTATGGCTAAATGTTATATCTTGCAAACACAGTGGCATTTGCACTGTTTCAACCCCTGCAAATCAAAGAGGCCATGAGGATTTCACCCAAAATGAGGTTTTCTAGAACAAAAGCTAGAGGACACTGGAATGAATGTCAACCTGTCCTTAGAGCTCAGTATTTTTCCTAGGGTCAAATGGGCTGTAACTTAACTGTTTCATAACTGGAGACTTGAGACCTGCACTGATACCCAGTACCTCTGCAGGAAAAAATGCAACCTAATGAATTGACAGTTCTTGGCTTTCTGAGCAGCTTTCACGATTCTCCCTCCATCCAGCATCACGGACACAGGCATAGCTTAAGAAATAAAACTACAGGAAACTAAAGAATTCATTTTCTGGAAACAATTCTATTCCTATACTAGAAAAAAAATGTAAAAAGAAAAATCTCCTTGCTCTTTTAGTTTTCAGAAATGCTATCACATTGGGAAAGGATAGGGAGTGCTTCCCTGCACGAGAACAAAAAAGATTTTACATCATTGTCGAGGCTGAATTTTCAGAAGTCACAAGAGAAAGGAACTGTATTCACAATATGAAGTGGCATGCTGAAATACTGGGCCATCTTATACATTCTGAAAATAAAAGAGAATTCTAGCTCATCATCTGTCACGCGATAGTGGCAAAATGCCATTAGTCACATCCCTCCTATTGAGGAGGGAGCATTAGCATGTTTAAACAGCACTATTTTTAATATGAAACATTTTGATAAGTCCTCATTTGTAAATTTCTCATCCACCAGAACACTTAAGGCAAACAGAAGGTGTATATAATCTCCTAGAGAAACACCTACAAATAACTGCTACCATTTCTTTCAGCTGTTCATCTGGAACAATTACTATCTGTGAATCCTTGCAATTAATTCATACTAAAGAAATCAAAAGCCAACAACCATATTTTGTTCAATGTGTAGTTTAGAAGAACAAGGTAGTAAATCTCAGTTGGACTGGATTACAAAGGAGAGACGAAAATCTTTTGCCTCCAATTCTGTGATCAAGGAATCAAAGTCAAGCAATTTTAATGCACAATGTCAGAAGTTCCCACATTACTAAAACTTACTGAGATACAACCAGGTCTTTTTTCTTCAAATGTAACTACCAGACTCACGTCAGCTTCAGGAATTTGGGACCCCACGCAGTACCTCCCACATTACATGTGTAACAAACAAATGGTTATGGTACTGGAACTAGAAAGAGTATTTCAACAAATAGATCATTCAAGACTTTGCTGGACCTACATTGAATGGAAAAACCTGAGATGGGTAAGCAGAGCAGAGATGCAACAGCAAGTGTGTTTCCTCTAGTATTGAAGATGAGAAAGTACAAAGACAACTTTTACAGAGCAATTTACAAGGAAAGTGCAACAAGAAGTGCAGTTCTATATCTATCCCAAATCCAGAAATGGAGGAGACCATGCACAAAGAAAGCAGACAAACAAGCCTAATGAAACTCAGGCAGCAACGGCTAAATGTCACTGTAAAAAGCAGAACAGCAGCAGGCACATCCTGAAGCACTACTATTCAAGAGCAAACATAGGATGCACATCACAGGCAAAACCCTCGACTTGTATCCGTGATGCTGGGGCTGTTGTCCTGTCCTCAGCACCCACCAGCAAAAGCAAAGAGAAATGTATGGTGTTTATCACAAGGGATAACCTTCCAATCTGAGAACTCCGTAAGAGGCTCAGAGCGCTGCTCTATTCAGTGCATCAGGTAACACTGCCCACCTCTACATGGACTGAATGCTGCCATCTTCCTTATGGCGTTGGGAATGTAAACGAGGACACGGTGCTGGATTACTTAGCAAGAACACCACAAACTTTATTTTAAATGACAATATTTAGAGAAATATGACTATTTTTAAAATGTAACTCGTTACCAGTTGGAAAGTTTACTCCAGATGGAAGTCAGTACTTAACAGGACTCTCAAATTAGAAGTGCTGGATGAATGAAAAAGATACGCCCCAATGTACACAGAATGTACACACACTCTCCTAGAGCCAAAACAAAGCAGACCTTTCAATTTGGCAAGTGCTAGCCTGACAGCCTGTAGTTGAGTTGAGTGAGCTAGAGTTAGCTTGACCATAAACATCTCAATTACCATGGATTTTTGATAACCAAGTGATAGATCTGAAAGAAAAACGCTGAGTGAAAACAAAGTTATAATGTGAACTGAGATGAAGCAAAAATTTAATACACAGAAGAGTCACAATTGCTGGTGTATGTTTCATTATTTCAGCAAGGCTGTTGTTTAATAAATTAGTATATATATGCTCATTCACACAGTAATATTAAATACTTCGATACAAGTAAGAATTAAGACATGGCAAGCTTTTGGCAAGGATATCAATAATTAATCAATATAATTCAGAAATACCTTCAGCAACCCAAATGCTGAAAACAACCTGAAGCAGTCCTCCTCTGCCTCTTGGAAACACAAAGAACAACACAACAATAACAGCAGCGTTTTTACCCCAGCATGCTGGTCTACAAGTGACAGCATAGAGAATGTCACTGGGAACATTTATCAGCCCTATGAGCAGGGAGGAAGTGTTATCAAGGTGTATTTGTGGTACTGTTTGTTCTCCTTCGGCTTCATTATAGCAGGGGTTGTTTTGGACTATGCAGCATCTCTTGGCTTTGATTTACCATTAATTCAGGCAAAATATCCTCTGTTCATTTTCAAGTTACCTGCATGCACTAGAAGTCATACATACCATGACCACATTTTTGGTCCCGTATTCTTTTGTTGCCTGCATTTGTTATTGCTATAAGTTCCACAAAAGAGAACTAAAAAAAAGTATTTCCCAGAACAGACAGGAAACGAGACATGCTATCCCAGCTCTGAGGATATCCTTTGTTTCACACTGAAGCATAAATCTTAAAACCCAGAGGATATCTGCATAAATGAAGAGCATCTGGACAAGCTCAGAGTCACAAGCAATATTACCCAGCACGCAGAGAACTCCTGACCTGCAGGAGTTGATAGGTGATCCCAACCACGACCAACAGCAATTGCAGCTAGTGCTGCAGCCAACTTAAATGGGGATCTGCTTTAGTGGAGGAGCAAGAATTGAAAACTTCAAGTAAAAAAGTCTGCAAAAGCCAGCAACAAATAGAAGCCCCCAGAAGACAACACATCCTGTGGCACTGTACCTACCACCAAGAGCAGATGAAAATCAGACTGTTTCCAAGAGTTCAATCACAAGTAAGAGGATTAGTACAGGCTGTAGGGGAGAGGGAAAGGGTATGACATGGAGATCAGGCCAGTGTGGACTTTTGAATATAAAAGTAGAAGACATTTTCTACATTCAAGTGTTCGTGTCAGTGTTTAAAATTAGAACAAACTATTTTCAGAGGTGAAGAACATTCATGAGCTGTGAAAAACGACTAATTTCAAATTACTGAGGTAGTACATTTCCAATTACCTTAATATAAGCTGATTTATGTTTATGACCAACTGTTCCATACTGTGGTTATACGTGAAGAACTCTTCCCAAGCCTTCTCAGTGAACCTGAGTCTCAAAAAGTAAGGCAGAAGTATTCCCCATCCTCCTTCTCCCTAACCAGGCTGCCAGGGGCACTTGGCCAGAACGAGAAGTTCTCCAAAAGCTTTATTCTGATCAGCACGGTTGTAGTTTCTCTCTCCATCTGTTATAGTACCACACACCATAGGAGCTCTAGGTCTAATAACTACAGTTATCAAAAACTTGATCTATTTCCATAATGCTTTTTAAATTAATTAATATCTGAAGGCCACACACACTCCTACAAGAATGGCTTTTGTGCTACCACGGACTGACCAACCTGTGAAACCAACAACCATACTTTCCAGATGACTCATTCTTCTTAAAAGCCATCTATGATAATACACTGACTTCAGTTTTAAGAAAGTTCAGAAATTCCTCATTGAAACACAAAGGACAGTAGAAGTATCTCACTGCAGCAGACTTTCAAGGCTTCATATGAGCAACTCCAGTGCCACAAGATCAGGGCAAGGCAAAAATAAACAGCTTACCATTGTGTGTTAATGCAGACATAAGGAGCATTTCAGTGTCACATCAACACAAAGCAGCACTTTATCTTTGGGGAATGGTCTGCACAGCAGCTAAACTATGGTCCCATCCCACACCTTCAGGATGGAAGTACAAAACCTGAAAAGTTAGCTTATTTCCCAGAACATAATAAAATAATCCTACACAACTGAAAGGGAGGCAATTTTCTAATGTGTTTCTCATACAGGATAAGAAATACATCTAACTGTCCGGGAACACAGTGCAATGAATTGAATAAAAATCCTGTCTTTTAAAAATGAATTCTTTCCAACTCTGGAGAGGTTCACCATTTGTGCCTCTAAGAGCAAGTGCTAGATGCCCTTCTTACCCATGAGAGCCAGGCTGAAACCAAACCAGGTCTGCCCAGCATCTCCAGGATAAGATGTACGTGCACTAAATCAGTAGCAGTGCTACACACACCTGCACCATAGTGCCCAACAAAGAGATACAAACAAAAAGAGCAGATAATCAGAACGAAGCACTTACAGAAGCAGGATGGCTACTGCACAGACACAGTGTTAATCGCTGTAGTCAGAACACAAGCAAAACCCAGCTGTGCAACGACAAAGGCGAGGGTGCATATGTCAATAAAGACGAGGGGAACCAAACAAAAACAAACACCTGATAAAATGAGTTTGTACCTTAAGTTAAAGTCACCTCATTCCTTTACTACTTCTTGCCCTGAACTTGTGCAAGCAAAAATATCCTCTAAATAGTCCATATCTGTTGTTTATGACCTAATAGGTTTAGTCAGAAGTTTAGAAGCAATCACAAAAAGCTTTCATCAGCAAGAAGCACTCATTCTAATGAGCAAAGAGACATCAGTGAGCATGTATCACTTCTCAAAATCCCAGCACAGTTGGGTGGGAAAGGCTTCTACAGCCCCAGCATCACCATCCCATGATGGAGGTATCTCCAGGGATGGGCACCACAGCTCTGGGCAGCAGTGCCAGGGCTGCACCACTCTCTGGGTACAGGATTTCCTCCTGCACACTGAACCACCTTCACATA
Source organism: Chrysolophus pictus (assembly GCA_037305975.1). Classification (NCBI taxonomy): domain Eukaryota; kingdom Metazoa; phylum Chordata; class Aves; order Galliformes; family Phasianidae; genus Chrysolophus; species Chrysolophus pictus. The sequence goes on from CM074581.1 coordinate 1,510,404, forward strand.
CTTCTAAGTCCAATAAGAAGTCCTTTCAACTGAATCAGGCCTTCTGAGCCTGGGCTGCTGCTCCATGCCACCCACACCACAGCTCCATGCCACCCACACCATGGCTGAGGCACTTCTTGCTGCTGGGATCACTTCGTATCTGAGTGTTTGAATTCTGCATCAGAATGAGATGAGATACAGAAACCAGTATTAAATGTTTAATACGATCAGCAATTCACAATTAAAGTGTCTTTTTCTGGATAACCTTTTCCACTGCATGATCTTAGTGAGAAGATAATACAAGATGCTGCTTTTGAATAAGTCATACATTTGCCTTGCTTTAGTTGAACATAACAATGCTCCCATTATTAATATTTTTACTATGTAGAATGGCACTAGCCTTCCAAAGAAAAGTCCTTGACCAAAATATCAGAGGATATTAAACTGAGAAGTGATCTACTGATGCAAATCATTAAATCTATTTGCATTTGCTTACTGAACCCTAACACAGAAATTAAACTACATAGTGTAGGAAAAAGAGCTGGTTTTGCATGGTTAAAAGGAGACATCTTGGAAGATCCAAGCTCTATGTCATTAATTTTCCTTCTTCCCCTCATTAACAAGTAAAATGTTTTCACTGCTTGAAAAGTTTTAATAAATAGGAAAAAGCAGGGCAGCTGACATAAGTTTTTAATGTAATATACAAGAGCTTTTAATATTTTTACATATATTAATGCAAAAGCTAAAAATAAATGTTAAAAGGTTACATTTGTGAAGAAAGAAAAATGGCATTTACAGCTACAGGATAAGAATTTAGAACTTAACCCTTCCTCTCCTGGCATGGCTCTCTGATCATCATCTGCCACTTAACTGCAATCCCTGGAACTGCAAAGGTGAGCTCACTGCAGAAGTGGGCTGCAAGAAGGGCTCCTGGTACACAGGCATCCATGCTTACACCCCACTGTCTATTTCCAAAACAGCTCTGGCATTACAGCATCCTCAACGGTATCTGTTTCTCTATCCAGATATTTTTGGAGGGCTAGAGGAGCCTGGGAAGAAAAAGCAGGATGAAAACTTGCTATATTTAGGAATACCCACTAATTCTGATCTATATTAGAAACATAATCCATACCATTATACCATTTTCCCATCCTTATAGCAAGCATTTGCAATGGAAAAATGCTCCACTACATTAATCTACTTCTGGCACCGAAGTAGAAAGGTTCCCCTCGTGTTCTGAGTTACTGAAGGACTCAGTAAATTTACATCAGGCCTAGTATCCGTGGATAGGATGGGGCAGAGTGTCAGGAAAAGATTTCCTTTCTAAGAAATGTCTTGAAGACATGAGGCTGCATAGACAGATTCTCACACTCCTCTGGTGAAATTATTTTCCATAACTACTCCAGCTCTATATCTCCTGCACTAGAAATAAACCCATCATATTTGTGGTATTTTCAAGTGGGTGTCTGCACAAGTTATATGATCTAATACAGTTGTTGTTATTTTTGCCATTTTAAAATATCATCGTTGTAAAACGTGATCTCTGGGTTATAACATTTCCTGCTCCAGACTCCTGGCCAGCCCTCCAGCTTTACACACACACACACACAGCAGCAAAGCTTCTGATACAGATCTGTTAACATTTTGATGCAGCACTATGTTAACACTATGGATCTTAAAACACCAGATTATTAGCATGAGTAATTGCACAGCAGAAATGTAGTTTCACTGCAACGTGGAGCTGAAGGCTGCTCCAGCTGCACTTATGGGGGAAGCAACACAAGTGAGAAGTGTTCCTTGCAAATCTTCTATCTGAATCTTGTAATATCATTCTCAACAGATGAATAGAAACACAGCAGTGCTGTCAGGAAAAATAACACATTTAAAGTATGGCAGTGATTACTGTGGAGTTGCTCAAGGTTCACTTCTGTTTAAGTGATTTTTTTTTTTGCCAATTTTGCAGAATAAAATCCCCCCCCCCACAGCTGCCCATACAGCTTATCCTACAAAGCACCTCAGCAATGACCCAAAACTGAGCTCCTGAGCTGTACCACCTGTAAGCTTTGACAAACTCTAAACCTCCTACATGGTTTCAGACCTTATTTTGTTTAAGTTTCTGAAACACCATTTCCAATAAGAAGTTTTCTTACCTTGATGCAGCATAAACAATCCGCAGCATCTCCACAAGAAACTGTGGAAAAAACCTAGCCCAGTTTATTTTTTAATAAAAGGAAGACTATGCTATATAATAACTCTTCCTGCCACGTCCATTGAATCTGCTGAAATAAAGATTGATGCCTAGATATTTGTAGACACTTCAAGAGAAACTAATATTTCTTCCCCCCCGCTCCTTTTTTTTTTCCTCCTTTTCCCCCCCCCTTTAAATACACCACCTTCTGGTATTGCACAGTAATCTGAAGAAAGTAACAAGCACCCTCTTCCTATTACCTAGAAACACAGCATGCAGATACTTAAGTCAAGTGGCAGAAAACTCCATGAGATCTGTGACAGTTCAGTGCCACGAGTTACAGAATACTCAGAAATAAAAACGTAGGAAACAAAGATGTGCAGTGAAAGACAGGCCTTCCCCTTTTGGTGACCACTGTAGACAGATAACCAAAAATGCGAAGAAGGATTATTTACGCATCAATATACACATGCATCAACATTATCAGGAGTGGGAAGGGTTCAAATGCAAGAGAAAAGCAGACTGAAGAGCAGCCCAACACAGAGCAGGGGTGCACTGCTGTGCTGACTCACGCTCTGGGCATTGCCTTCACTCCCAAGGGAGCTAAGCACTCAAAAAAACCTTGATCTCACCTACCATGTTGGACTGTGCTGGTTTGGCTTTCCAAACTACAGTGCTCAAGAGTGACAAAATACAGGAATCCTTGAGGCCTTATAGCTACACCTGTACTCAGTTATTCTGTCCCGTTTCCACCAGCTTCACAACTAGTGTGCCAGCACCACAACACACAGAGGCCGCAGCCATGCTTTGGGCACCTGCATGCTGACCTGTCTGCATTTACTTGGAAGCCCTCTTTGGCACAAACCTAACACTACTTTGCTAGCTACAAGCTCAGCTGTTGCTCATCTGTGGCTGCTGCAGGCTTTCCAGCAGCATGAACAAATTGGTTTGAAGGAAAAAAGCTTCCTAAACACTTCATCTGCGTTCATCAATGCCCCCTCCAGCTAGCAAGGAGAAGGTGACTTTCTGGGAGAAGACACAAGAAAAGCAGCTCTAAGAGGAATAACATGGGTCCCATCAGAAAGAGGCATGGCTGGAGGACTGTCAGTCCCTCGGCCTTTCAGTGGCACCACACAACTCAGCTCAGAATGGCTCAATGGAAAGACAAGCAGCAAGGCCTGCTCCACAGGTCAATGCTCTGTCCAGTCACCAAGCAGCACTCTGAAGCTCCTGAGAACAAAGCAGCACAGAGGCAGAACATGTGGAACAGTCCAAGCCTCCCACTCAGCCCAACCAAAGGCTTTCCTACATTCAGACTCTCATCGAACGCAGGCTGTATCTCAAGCCTAATCTGTTTATATTAACGCCTACAAAAGATCCATCTAATGAACCATTTTCCAGTCACTGTAAACAGTAATTAAATACATTAAACTATAAAAAAGGAAAGCGCCACGCAAAGCATACTTTGATCATTGATAAATGCCGTCAGCTTGGATGATTATGGTATTTACAATGGTAAGTGCTCTGTTTTAGCTGGCAGGAAAGCGATGCAGCTGGACGCATCCACAGTCAGTGTTCTAACATCTGCCCTATGGGAGCAGGACTACGACCTTACAGAGGACAAACACCACAACAGTACTTGCTGTGGAGAAAGCCAACCGAAAATAATTATGATTTTCCAGGAACTGGAGTGATGTTGCAGTTGTGCATTTTTATCTTTTTTCTTAATATTATTACTCACAAGGTCTAAAAGCCACATGTGGATCACAGGATGAATCCATGCGGGCAGCGCTCTTGGCCTTTTGATCTAATGAGCAAAACAGTTCTATGTGAACAAGAATAATGGCTGCAAACACAACCAACAGTAGAGTAAAAGGATCCCAGTGTAGTCCAGGTACACAATTTTTTTCTGAAGAAATGACCTGGATGGTATAGAGCTGATGCAGCTGCTGCCTTAAGCTACAAAGTGGTACAATAGACCTTTTTGCTCTTGCTTCACATTGAGAAATTCTCATAAAGACATTAATTACTCCCTCTTCCCTTATCTCCCACTTGTTTACTTCATCTCAAACTTCATCTCGCTACAGTTACAAAACCTCCATCACCACACAACAATTTTAAGGAAGAACAGAATGAGGAAATAATGACAACTCCTCCATGTTACTGTCAGAAACCCTCTGGTCAGTTAAATCACTTAACTTCAGCTGTCCATAGTACAACAGCAATCTATTCAGAACAGCTGTGAGTGTACTTGCAGACCCACCTCCTTCAGCTGGATATGAGCACAACCCTGAGAGCTCCAGTAAGTTTCTTAGCTTTAGTTCTTAGCTTTGCTCATTGGAAAAACTGGAGTGGCACTCTCCCAAACGCCTCCCACTTGTGGCATCAAAGTGAGATATCACTCACAGTAAATTTTACAGTATGAGGAATGAAACAGTTAGCAAAGTTGACATTTAAACCATCATCGCTGGCTATGATTAAATACCTCGGAGATGAGCGGAGTGGTTCACACCTCTCCAAGTTATTGTTCTAGGCTCTTATCAGACTCCCATACAGTGCTGCATTAGCTGCATTTTGACACACTTGAGATTTTCCTTGAATCTGTAATGGCTGGAAACCTGTTTAGACAGAATCTGGAGAGTTTCTGATAGTGTTAGTCTGGCAGAGAGACAGAAACACGGGCTAACTTCCTGAACTGCAGATTCACCCTTGAAAGGTTCAGGCAGATTAATAATACAAGCATGGCCAAACAGGCTCCTTCATCCTCTCCTTCTCTCATCACTGTTGGTGCAGTGCAAGGAAATGAAACACTATCAAGAAATAAACGGCAAATAACCTGCAAGAAGCATGGAGGGCAGACTGGAGCACAACGCTTCCCAAAGAATCTCTATTCTGAAAATAGCACGAAGCCCAGGGTATGGGCGCAACACTGGGAAACACACACTTGGACCATCATCAAAGCCACATTAATGTGAGCTGACCTGCCCAACCTCAGCTCCAAGAGATGTGTGCAGAATGAGAGCAGCTCCTTGCAGTGCCACGTGCTGAGTGGTCAGCAGCAGGGAGCCAAGCAGCCAGAAGATGGGAACTCCTGAAAGAATTCCTATTATTGCAACACAGTGAGAACTGTTCCATGTTTGGCTTCATAACGGCTAAGTCAACAACCCCATCTTTCCAGAGTCTGTTCTGCTGCACATATTTAGCACAGGGAAATACCAGCACGCTTTGTTACTGCTAACAGAAATCATGTGTGGGATACCCTGAGCACGGAGTTGACAACATTCTCCTCCAGCTCAGCAGTCAGAGACTGCAGAACAGCCATCCCAGGCTGGGAACACTGCAGGGAGAGATGGGGGAGCAAAGGAAACCGGTCCTGAACTGCAGAAGACACTCAGAGTACAGTAAGGGAGGAGAATAACAATGTTTCTGATGGGCCAGATGGACACAGTGTTTCAGGCAGCAAGCACTGAGCATCAGTTTTGTTGGAGAAGGTAACATTTGTATACACCGAGAGGAAAAAATACAATGGCTGATACAGTATTAAAAGCGTATATACAAGATATCTGAATGTTTGCACTGGGCAAATAAGAATTCTCACAGTCATATTTGGCTGAAATCAATTTTTTTTTTGGTAAGAAATAGAGATTTTTCCCTTTTTTTTTTTTTTTAAATATGTAAAGCTCAACTAAAAACCCGTTCTCCCCAAACAGAGCTCACTGTGCTGTTACGTGTGCTGACTTTTAAACCTCGCCAGTTTCACGAGGAGCAGAATAACCTCAGGTTATTACAATTAGATTCATCTCATTAATAGATCAATTTCTTTCAAGCGCACCGAAAACTGAATTTTTACTTTGTTGCTTCTCCTTTTAGCCTACATTACAGTCTGTGTTCTTAAGTTTTAAGGAGAGCCATCACAGAACAGGTTGTAATCTCAGGTGATTAATTGCGTAGCATTTTACAAGCTGTAAAACAGAGCGAGATCCCCACACTGCGATGATGCCATTAAGCACTGCTATCCCATTTCCCCGTAACCAGCAGGGCTGTCTGAGACTGCAACTCTGAAGTATTTATATATTTCAAAGCTTTACTTATTTTTGTTGTTAAAAAACTCCAAAATCTATATTGATTGTTACATGCAATTCTACACGAGAAGTCTGGGGAAGCGTGGTGCTGAATACCAATATTTATTACCATGCTCACGCTCATTATGGTTCTCTTTGACAGGGGTCCATTAAAATCAATTTTTATGTTTCTTATGGTTTTTTTTCTCCTACCCAATCTTCTTACCATAGTGTTTATTAGCCAGTTAGCAGAAACACTGGGTGCTGTTTTCTTTTTATTTTATTCTGTCAAAAATAATGAGGCCAGATTTAACAGCTATTCACTAGCGATGAGTAGAAGAGATTAAATGTTATACTTCAGCACAAACATTTACAGAGGGCTTTAAAATGTTTAGAACTTTATTGCTGGTTAAGACAAAAGGAAGTTCCCACCTCCCATCCACATTTTAGATTTAAGTTCCTGAAGTAACAGTAAGGATATTCTGCTTGCTGTTAACTACTGGATCACTCTTTGCTAATACTTCCTCCACAATATAACAACTGTCACACACGAATCCCACAACCTGATAGGTTTAAGTGCTATCGAGATGCTACTAGAGCCTCATCACTTCTGGGAGGACAAAACTACAGCAGCCAACCATGGGGCTGAATCACCAGACAGAAACACAAAGAATTAGGAGAAGAACAGACATCCCCTGGCTGCTGCCCAAAGAGCAAAATCAGCAGATCCTTCCCCAGCCAACCCAGCTGTATGACATCAGCAAGCAGCAAACCCTGTCAACAAGGAAAGCAGAAGCTCACCTTGTACAAGACAGCCTTGCTATACAGCTAGGCTTCTTAGCGACAGCTGTGACACAGGAGCATCTTTCATTTGTACAGGAATGAGTAAAGGAAGAGTGTACGTTCTGAGCACACATACATGCATTTTCGTGGAAAAAAATCTGTGTGACTCTAGAAGTCCAATTTCTCTGCTCAGCCTTCCCACCAGCTCTAACATCATACTGTCTCTAAAAACACTGTTCAGAAAAAAAGATGGCGAGTCATTACTTGAAACATAAAAAGCCTCAGCATTAAAGGTAAGAGCCATAACAAGAGACCTTTGCTCTTCTCACCCAGCAGAACCACACTCACCCAGCACAACGCCTCCTCCCCACTCACCTTCGTGGCCTTCACCAATCAATAGCCTTGAATTACGTTCATCCAATACTGCAGCAGTTCACTTGAAGCCTGCATCTCTTAATACCTGTAATCTCATGACTATTTTTTGTTTTCATGCAATTTCCTTTATTTCTACCAACGTGTAAAACCACATTTCTTACATTCACCAAGTTTGAGTGCATAGAGCTTCCTCCTGCTATCCTGCCACCCGCTCTGTGACATGTTCTCTTCTCAAAGGTGAAGAGCCGTCACTCGCTTTAGTCGTTCCTCAGCCAGAAGCTGTCCTGTAGCAAAGGCGAGCTTCAACTCTGTCCTAAATACCATTTTACTTCCATTCCTCATCAGCAGAAATCCAATACTGCAATCAGCATATGAAGGAAACTCAAGTACTGATTTCCATATCACTGGAGTTGGCAAAACTGTCAAACCCAGAGGCTTGAGGGTTTTAGAATTAGAGGAAAAAACATATTTCAACCAGAACTCACATTATGCTTTGTATTTGTGATTAATGCTATGCACACTTAAAGAACTACAAGGGTAATAAAATAGAAAAACAGAAAAAGGGGAAACGCTACAAATCAAAGGAAAAGTTATGAAGTGAAAAGCAGAGCAGGGAGGACAATGTAGAGAGAAGGAAATAAAACCTGTTTGAGTCTTATTAGAAAAAAAACACTGAGAAGGCCGCAGCTCATTACCAAAAACACCATGGCAAACATTGCAGCTTCATCACCAGAAAACAGCTGAAGAAACAAACCTTAGTAAGCTGTACTACTAACTTGACTTTTGGCAGAGGATTTGGTAAAGAACTTTGATATCTGCAACGTATGTGACTCTGGCATAGCAAAACCGCACCAGAAAAGGAACATCCCTAAGAAAGACTTCTGTAGTCCTTCTAAAAAGTCAGCTTTTTCTAACAAACAAGGAAAAAACACAGACAAAAAGAATCCAAACAGCATAATATTTTACTAGACTGAAAAAAAAGCACGTCTACTCAACCATAAAAAAAAAAGAGGAGGTGCCAACACCTTACCTCCTCCATCAGTCTTGTATTTGAGGTATTACCTCCAGTGCCATAGATACCTGTGTTGTGAGAACTTCAGGAGACATTATAAACATGAAAAAAACAGAGCTCTCTTTAGCAGTTTCCACGACTAATCATTCAACCTTAGTTCTGCATGTCTGAGCACACACATCTAGATACAGGCCTACAGAACAGACACAGAAGCGTTATTCCTCAGTGACACATTTCCACATAACTCCTTTTCCCTAATTTTGGGCACATCTTCACAATGTATTTTAAGAACCCTTGTCTCAGCTTGGTTTCTTAGCTAGTATTGAAGACGCAGAGAAAGAAACACATTCGGGATGTGCCATTCCTTGACGGTGCTGGAGGCTGCTTTGCTCTCCCAGGGAAAAGCGCTGTACTTTCAACGTGGCTGGTGCAAAAAGGCACACACAGCATGCCTCAGATCCTCTGGGCAATCTGTTTACTGCTCGCTCAAACACAGAATCAATAGAACACGAACTTACCCATTTGGCAGCACACTCAGTTTGGGGAGTTTAATTTCGTGTAGTCCTGTTTCACACCCAGATATCTCCAGTTTTCCCACGGGGCTGAGAAGAACCACGTGCTTCTCCTGGCACTGTGATGCTCCTTCTTTGGAAGTCACCTGTTCATAAAACCAAACAACTGTCACTGGGCATGTTTTCACCAAAGAGCATTCATCTCAAGATACGCCGTGCAGCTTTCAAAAGCAATTTGGAAAAGAAAAAGAACCATGGAAATAGAGTATTCCAAGTTTCTTTGACTATACCTTTAGCTAACTTAGAATGAGCCATTAACTCATTCAGTCCCTGAAAAAAAAGGAAGTTAAAAGCGCAGTGACCTTCATAAAAGTCACAGGCAATGGAAGCTTTGTGGCTGGTTCAGCAGTAATGCCTGACATGAAGCATTCTGACGCCAATATCAAAAGAATGATTATGATAACAGAGCACAGTCACTGGCTCCCAGCAGCAGCGTTATGCAAATAGCTGCTGAAACACAAATAGAACATGTCTGCTGGAAAAACATGAAAAAAATCATTCCTTAGTAAAAACAACAATTTTTATTCCCGTTGTTACCAGGATGGTTTTACAGTTACTGACAGGATATGGAGTTGGAAACAGGGCATGCATTTTTCAGTATTGTTCAAGACTCCACCAAGAACATTCACATCAAATTCATCATAGCTTTACAGACTGAATCAGGAGCTGCTCCAGTTGGAATTGTAAGATTGCTAAGAAAGGACAGAACACATTCATTGCAGTAACCCAACACCATGTCAGGATCACACCACAATGGGAACATCACAGAATGGCCCAGGTTGGAAGGGACCTCAAGGATGATGAAGCTCCAACCCCCACCACATACAGAACCACCAACCTCCACATCTAATACCAGCCCAGGCTGCCCAGGGCCCCATCCAACCTGGCCTTGAACACCTCCAGGGATGGACGGGGCGTCCACAGCCTCTCTGGGCAGCTGTTCCAGCACCTCACCACTCTCATAGGAAAGAGCTTCCCACTGACATCCAACCTAAATCTTCCCTCCCTCAACTTCAAACCATTTTCTCTTGTCCTGCTGTTATCTACCCTTTCAAAGAGTTGATTCCCCTCCTGTTTTTTAGGCTCCCTGGTCAACCTAGTGGGGGCAGGAACCAGATAGGCTCCTCCAACCCAACCTTCTGTGAGGGTAAGAACGATGCCAACAGACAAAAAGGACCTCTACTCTTAAGAGAAACCAGAAGCTAACCTGACAAACAACCTGCTTACATTCTATAAGACCAGCGAGGTTTCTTGAGTTTTAACACCACTTTGACCATAAAGCTAACCTGCTATTTGCTTTATACTTCCAGAGACAACAGCACAAGCTTATTTTCACCAACATCTGTACAAATGTACAGTCTGATCCAAAGCTCTGTGAAGTCTGCCCAACCTCTGACCAAGTTGTCTTGTAAAAAAAAAAAAGAGATAAGCAGTTCTTACTCCACATTTTGAACCTGTTCAAAGTTTTCAAGTTCTGCTTTTACTTTAAGTACTTTAAAACAACATTTCCTTTTTTTACCAATTACACTTAGAAAATCTTCACTGATGTTACAGAGAAAGAGAAATCCACCTTTTGAACCAAGCTCTTTCTTGCTCCAGCTCCTTGCTTAAGGAGTGAGAATGGATGAACTTTTGGGGAGCAGCACCTTACTGCAGAAATATTAATAAAAAGAAAAACCAACATACTAGTTCACATATTTGAAAAGCAGCAGCATACATTCTTCATTTTTATTTGTGTGACAGCCCTAAACTAGATGCACTGAACCTCATACTATGTATTCTGTGAATATAACAACTTAGTTATACAAGGACAGCTTTTTCATTATAACAAAACACAGGATGCAGCATGTAACAGAACACTATAAATAACCCTCTGCGTAAAATCCAACTTGAAGTAAGCTTTGTAGATGAAAACCTGGAGTAATCACTACTATGTTCAGCCTTGTTTATCAGATGCACCGGGCAGCAATATTAAAAGTTTTATTTTTATAAACCTGCACAAGAAATCCACATACATATGCAATTGGGTTGGGAGCTTCAAACATGAAGGTCACTGCACAGAAGCAGAGAACCTTGTTCAGACATAAGTGTACCTTTGTACTAACTTAAATAATCAAGAAGTAAGGATACACCACTGTAGGCAGTGCTGTTTTAAAATAAAGTGAAATTGTAATCAAGATTTAAGTTTGTCACAAGTTTGCAGATACAAATAAGCAGACTTGAGATGCTACCGGTTGAAGTTACCCAACACTTAGGCATCGCTGATTGCTGGCAGCTGGACATGCAGCTTGCCCTATCTGCATGGCTCTGCTGAAGGCACAGCAGCCTTGCTGAAGCTGTGAGAATCAGAAGTCAGTGGCAACTTAGAGCAGAAATGTAATAAACCCTAATAAAACAGCCTTCTGTCTTCCTTGGCTTCTTTACATAAAGAAATCATCCGAGCCATTTTGATGTGGTAGCACCTGAACTTCACCTCCATGGTAATACCTATAAATTTGTGTCCAAGTATCAACATCTAAAGTTTATTTGGTAAAAAGAAAAAAAAAAAAAAAAAGGAAAACAACAGGACTTTTAGAGGATATTTCCCTGTGACCCCCAGAGCTGTACAAATAAAGACGTGGTACACAAGTTTGTATTCTCCTGCATTCAACTGCTAAATGCTCTAAATAAAACTGGAGGACCATTGTTAGCCAACAGAATTGAGTTCTTTTTGTCATTAATAACAGATGAGCATCAAAAGGTTTCCATAGTGGAAGATTTATCAGTGAGAACATTAGCATGATTTATGAGTTAATGTCCTGTATGGAGGAGCCTCATTTTCCAGGCGTGCTCCCGTGACTGTGCAGCAGCGTGTGCCTCATCAGCCCTATGCTCCTCCAAAGGGTACAGCCTCTAAATTATGCTGAGCACCATGAAGAAACACTGACGTAGCACTCGGATTGCTTTTCTAAGGTTCAGATGCTGAGGATTCAGAACAGCAGTGAGTTTCATCTCCTAAACCAGGTGCTACGAACCCAGCAGCCAGCGTCGGCTTGATGACTTGCACATAAAGATGTTCACCTCTTACACCTTCCACAGTAATTCTGCTTAACAGTCTTGCTGCAGCCAAGGTTTTCAGCACTAAAACATACCTTCAGTTTGATTAAACGCAGATTTAATTTAAATTTGCATTAAGGGTCTTTCACATTACAGTAAATAATTCAAAATTACTTCCTGCATCCAACTGTTCCTTAAAACAAGGAATTCCATCCTAGCCTATGGTCTGGGATCCAAAATCTAACTCCTATCTGTAATGCAGAGCAGATAAAGGGGAGAAAACCTATACAGCAATCCTGAAGATCACCAAAGTTCACAAAATCCATAACAAAATGCTTCCCTTTATGAGCCAAAGCATCTCCTACCAATATCCCCACTGCACCCTGCTTCAGCAGGAATACTCCCCTCTATCAGAGGGCTGAATCCACCCTCCCTTGCTACCATCTACATTAGCTTTAAAAGAATACTTCTGTATTCTGTAATACTATATCTGTATGCTGTAATAGTATAACGCAATGGAAAGCACAGCAATAACAGCAGGGTGGCAAAGTCCTAGGCTGCAACAAGTGACGATAAGCCAAAACGCAGCAGCTGTAGACACAGAAATAAAGGGCAAAAAAAATAACCACTTACCTTTAGAAGGCCTCAGGCACACAGGGATCCCCAGCAAGATCCCCTCACCTCCACTGCCAACCCTTAAATGAGGCCTGGGAGGGGTGGATCCTGGCTCCAGCCCTCCTGGTCACTCAGCTTCATTGCATGCACCTGAGCTCCCTGGGTTGGCCCTGCCTTCCACCAGGTGCTCAATCACTGCTTCAAGCCATGATTTTGCATTTCTGCTACACAGGCTATGGCAAATGGCTGAACTTGAAGTCCTCATGATTTTTGTCTGTCCAGTATTTCTGATGATCAGGGCAGAACTATTCCTCAACTGCTAGACACAAAGTAACATGTCTCCACATACAGCATTATTCTATTCATTAATTCAAGAGTAGGAAGGCACTGACTAGTGAGATCTCACAGGTGCCTCCAAGACATAAACGTGACACTCAATCCTTTGATCAACTCAGGTGTTAACTGTTTAGCCAAAGTGCCTGATAACATAAATACAACCAACAGAGAGAAGCTGCATTAAAATTACTTCCTCATTTCACCTGCCATTTCCCAAACAAAGAAACAATCCCATTTCTATTGTTCCTCAAACTACCACCCCTGCACCTATGGCAATTCTCTGTTATTCATAAACAAAGAGCCTACAGAGATGCTCAACAGGTTTCTTATGGAATCGTGCTCTTATACCAGGCTTAACTATGACCACATACTTCTATCATTAAAGATAACTGTCAACACAATTGTCCAAAAGGATCCTGAGCAGTGCTGTTCCTGCCAGTAGCACAAACCGTCAGTATTTTTAGCTACAAAAACTGATTTTCTTCTCCAAAAAACAATTCCAAGGTACTTTCACTTGGCCCCAACTGATGCTAACGCATCCCTCTCTAGTGCAATGAGCCAACCTGTTCGTTTACTTCCTATTCTCCTTAAATATATCCTAAGGAAGCATCGCTTCAATATTATAACTTTCTTGGCTAGAATATAAACTATAATTCTCAAGCATCTCCCTTGCTGCAACACAATATCAGTGCCTTACCAAAACAATACCAAGAATTTGTTGAGTCTGAGAGGATGATCAATAGATGCCAGGAAAGTTACTTCTTCATCCTAATTACAGGAAAGAAATAGCAGTTCTGAACTCTTAAATGGGTCTTTATTTTCAGTACTGTAGTGTTCTGAAAGCTGCTTTTTATTGATTCAAGTTCTGAATTAAGATTCAGAAAAAGCTTGAAATATTGGATGGAAACTTGAGGGGCCTTCTTCACTGGCACCTGGGACAGTGTGCCACCTTGTGACTTCACTTCAGCCCTGTTGCTACAGTCAAGGCTTCCTAATCCAGTACATTTACATCCCTCTCATAACAAATTTCTTATGAAATCGTATCAGTGATGTTTCTCAAGGCAAAAACAATCAGGGATCATCATCAGAAATGATAACTGAGGATGCACATATCTCCACCATTACCACCTCCCCAGCAATATGGGCACCAGAACAAGAAAGTGGGCTGGTTACAGACACCTCATCTGCTGCAAGTGTGCACAAGTGACGTGCCAGCCCTTCAACAAGGAGGTCACCTGGTGGCTGCCAGCACAGTCATATCCTCAGCTGAGATTCTGGAAGCTGCTGTTGCCACTCTGTGCTGAGACAACTGACTGAGGAGAAAAAAAATCTAGCCATTAAGGTATGCTGTGAAAATTGCAAAGACAACCCCATTTTGTTGAAATTTGAAATTACAGCTTAGAAACATGATCCTTAATGGCCTTTTCAAAAGGGTTTTAACTGCACAAAGTTTCTGTCCCCACCCCTGGGCAGCAGAAGCCACCAGCAATGCAGAGCACAGCACCCATCTGGCACGGGCGCACAGTGCTGGCCCACTCAAGAGGTTTCCATTCAATTATAGCTCTCCCCACATCTCCTTCATAGTCTAAAACTTCCTGTATTTGTTTGACTGGTTTCTGCCTGTTTATTTAAAAGGAAATAATCCATTGTATGTCAAGAATATGGGAAAAGTTATATTAATAGTAAAGGCAGTGTGCTTTTCTGCACATATACTTCAGCATGGACAGTAATTTTCCAACCCTATGCAGTCAGTTTTGAATGAGAATGTCACTTCTTAAATGTAATGTTTTAAAGAAGAGAAAAACCTAAGCACTGAGGAGAAAAACTACACAGGATGCACGCAATGAACTCGGGATCAGATTGCAAGTTTAAAAGCCAACTCTTATTAGTATTTGTAGTAAATATCTCTATTTTCACCACCCAATTGAGAAGCAGATTTCATGCAATTCTTTTGCTTTTAGTACATTTGAAAATCCAAACTTCTCTAACAGCTGATCTCTTTCTGTTGGAGTAGTCCAAAGGCTTCCAGCTAAACATGATGCCACAATAAATACTATGTCCATTTACCTTTGCCCTTGCTAAAACAGTAATTAACACCTACACATGAACAGGACTGCAATTCAGATAAGGCTTTTGAGTAAAAGCTGCACTGAAACATCCTGCATTAAAGGATGCACACATCATCTTGTGCCATGGGAAGCATGGCCAAATTGGCCATTTCCTGGGATATAGCAGATCTCAGCCTTCCAGCAGTGTTTTGGTTAGGAGCCTGATCTGCAACGAGATGGCTGGAGAGCTATGGAGACAACAGCAGTGCTTCCATCGCCTGGTGGAGTAACACACAAATAAAGAGCAGTTCCTCAACAGGAGGATTCACCAAGCTTGGACATATGGAAAAGAAATAGCAGCCTAAGCAAATCCAGGGTTAGTCTAGGGCCATATAAATTTCTTTGTATTCCAAAGATACATAATGAAAATGCTAAGGCACAGAATTAAACTCCACGGTTTGACCACATACAAACATGCACCAAACAGGCACTAAAAATCACTCCCCATCTTCACTTATTAGAAAGTCTGCTCCACACAAGCCGCTGACAAAACAGAAGGAAATATGTTCATGTGCACACAGAGCAACATTTGCTTCCTAAAGCATTTAAAAAGTATTCAATGAGAGCAAACACATAATTCTTTATTAAACAATCAAAGACAGCAAGCGCAAGTTTCTGTTGTCCCATCGTATTATACTACTAATCCTCTTTGGATGGCAATCAAAAGACCCTGAAATGCCAAGCTATAAAAGTGGATTTCCAAGCAGTAGTAGCCTCTGGCTCTTTGGCTGAGTCTTCAGTCGCTTGTTTTGGCAGACAGGAGTTACCCTGGTCGTCAGATGGCAAGTTCCCAGTGTGCTTACCAGGGCTACCTCAGACATCTTCATCTTACTTGCAGAACCGCCTCTGACACTGTGATTTTACTTAAAGAATGGTATTTTATTTGTAATAGAACTAATTCTTCTCTTTTCAAAGAGGCAGCTGGGTTACTACTATTGTATTCTAGGCGACATTCAGTTACCACATTTTTCTACTTCATCCATTGTTTGCATGCCAAGCTTTGATTTCAGACATTAGTATCAGCAGACACTTAAACACAAGGCCTTAATGGACTGTTTAAACAGGAATTCAGCTGTACTATTTCCTACAAGCACCTACTGAAGCCTTTTCCTGAATCTCTCCCGCTAATAAGTAAACAAGCATGTTTTGTAGCTTCCCCAGCTCTTACTTATGTAAGGAACTTAAATGTTATGAATGTGCAGCCACTGCTGGGACAACATAGTTTAAAATGTATACACAGCATAGAAGGTTTGTCATTCTGTGCCACTTCAGCAGCAAGCTGAGATGAATACTTGGAAAATGAGTCAAATCACTACACGCTGCGTATGAGTAACATATGAAGGAATGATGATAATAAACTATAGACACTGGGTTACGGTGGGCTGCCATCCAGGTTTCAAGATTAGGTCATGACATCCCTAAGCATCTCAGTGCCAAGAGGGGGAAAAAAAGTGAAACAAGCCACTTTAAGCTTAAAGGATATGCTGTTTGAAATGGTGGGCTGTCTAGAGATAAGAGTGAATTGGAGTAGAATTGGGCAAGAAATGGACTGATGTGAACATGGAAAAAAAGAGATGGGACCAGACATTTCTGCATTAAGCAAATTATATCACAAATAGCAAAGAACTCATCACTGCCTATGCTCCCTGCCATTATGGAGCGCCTGTGAACCCCACCAGCAGTCACCCCGTAAGCCATGCTGCTTGGCACTTCCACCTCCTGTGCTCAGTGTACGTCACCACTCCCACCCCATCCTACTGTGACCTACAGATGGATTAAGAGCCTCTTATTTTTAGACTGGGAATCTTAAGCCAGAAGATTCAATTAGAAGCACTAGGCAAAGTGACACTTTGTTCAGTTGTTCACTGTTTTAGCATCAATCACATGTAGTGAAACAGTAGAAGTAAAAGAATGCATTGCCCAACAGGCAAAGAAACAGTTATCATAATAAAGAATCAAAGATGAAGAATGCGGTCTCTGGAAATTAGAGGCCCCACAATCAGCATCTAGCTGTTACTAGTTTCAGTTTTAACAAGGCTCACACAAAGGAAAACAATATGCATTTGTCCATATTTCACACAAGTGTTTGGCAACTCAAAAAAAAATAAGTCAGTTAATGAACATTTTACATTCTACTTTTTAATTACCAAAGTACTGACTGAGGACGTGTGTAGATATGCATCTGTAATACAAATACAAAAATACAAAGTACTTCAAGGCGTTAAAGAGGTACAAAATTTAGCAAGGACAGCACCTGACACACGTGTATTTATCCACACAAACACTCGAGTGCACTACTGCTACCAGGTTCAGCTGTGTATGTAAATGTATGGCAACTATTCTAACACAAGAGCTTTCCTTATTTAATGCAATGAGACTTGCATCAGGTTAATCAGAATTGCAAACAGACAAAAATGAGAAAATCTAGCAAAAGAATGATTTTAATATAAGGTAACATTTTAAATTTTATCACCTAAATCCACCAAATTCTTGATCTGTTCCTTCTCACACTCACCACAGAGCTGAAATCAGGACCAGCTAAATAAAAGGTAATGCAACTAGGCATAACACAATAAAAGATATTACCTTCACAATGCATTATTGCTGCCAATTATAAGAATCACTTCAACTTAATTTCAAAGGCACAATCACCCTCAACTGTAACAGTCTCTTTTTTAAATTTCAAACAGTATTACATTAAGGCAATAACTCACCTTCCAGCTATAATATCAGTCTCCCTTATTGCAAAAATACATTTCATAAATACTTCTCATCGACAAGTCAAGCTAATTCAGGTTAATTTTATTGTATTTTGGTGCTATCTCACATTTGTGTGCAATTACCTTTATCATTTTATTGCCGTGCCAGAAAGTAATCAGAACAATTATTTGAAAAAAGGAGGTGTATAAATTCTAAATCACACTTGCTGGCATTTTTGATAAAATAGCAGCTTTATCTCCGAAAGTGGCAGGGACATCGGATAAATCATGCATCAGTCAAGTGGAGCTGACCCCCAAGTGCATTGCACAATATCAGGAGTGCTTCAAAAGAAACTTTCCCACATAATCCATCATTCTCTATAATACCAAAACAGCTATACCTGAAGAGCGGGAGCTGGAGAATAACAACAGAATAAATCTAGGCAATATGAACAAAACCATTAATAGTGCTCCTTTTTAAGCTAAAGGAGAGTCGGGAATCTGAATTGTTTTCAGGAAAAGAATTTCATTGAAATTTTTCAAGTGAGTGGAACAGCTTTAAGCATAAATGGAACAGAGGTCTGCGTGTTAAGAATCCACTAAAAATACAAATGTATGTGCAGAAAAAATAAATACACACAAAAGACACGTCAAAAAAGACTCACACAGAAATAGAGGATTACAGTCTTGTCATACAAAGTCTGAATTTTGCTGTCGTTACCAATCTGAGCTCACTTGAGCACAGGTGTTTCACGACACCGAGCACAGAGAACAAAGCAGAACGTTCAGTAAAAAGTAAATAGCTTACTAAGTTTAAATTTAAAAATTGCAAAATATCCACAGAACTGTATTTGGAATTATATCCCATGGAATAGAAAAAAAAGCCACATTGTCACGAGAACACCATAAAATCAAAAAGTTCCCAAGCAAATGCATTCCTAACGTATGCTCATGCACACTGAATCACCGAGGTTGGAAAAGACCACCAAGACCACTTAGTGCAACCATCCACCTCCCACCAACACCTCCGCACATCACTGGGGCCACGTTACAGCCTTCCTTTCTCAGGCCCAACCTCCACCCAATCTCCACCTCTGGTCACTGCAATGCAGCTACAGAGCCACGGTACCCAGAGGGAGACAGCAGCAATTGAGGAGAGCACCCACAGCTGGATGCTTTCAGAATCCATTTCCCAGCAACCCACTTAGAGCTGCTCAGCACATTACACTGATGATTACTGACTGCTGCAGAACGTGTGAGCCAGGTACAGCTTGTGCCACAAAGGCATATACTGTGTGGTTGTACTTCCAGTAAAACTGCAAACTGATCGTAAATATGGAGATAATAAGGAATCATGAGCAACAGTCCATTCCTACACATACAGAAGGGTGGGAGGGGATCAGCAGCAGGGAGCTGGGGAGCCTTGGCTGTGCCTGCACGACTCCCTTCAGCCCTCTGCTCCCCATAGAGCACAGGGCTGAGTCCACGTTTTGCCTCAGACCTTCTGCCATCCAACACATCAAAAAGGGAAAGCTCGCCTAACAGCTAACACCGTACCCTTCAACTTGAAGTGAGAGTGGGAGAACTGAAAAGGTTAGGTAATAAATTATCAGTTTCATGTTGCTTACCAGCTCTGTCACACCCAGCTTTGAATGAGAGGCAACCAGTGACTATCCAAGATGTGTGTGGTGGTCCCTAAGATCAAACATTTCTCTGCAATTATCCAAGGCACCTGCTACAAGATGCCTCCAACCAACAGGAGCACAAATACAGACCCACAGAATATTGGGTAAAAGAAAAAAGCAGAACATGAATTTATCTTCCAGAACTTCCTTCAACTGTTCAATTTTAAAGAAACAGAAAGCATTTTCTTTCAGGAAAAGCAGGAAAAAAAAATCTTCAGCAAACGGGTACAAAGGCATGGCATATGCCAGAATACTGCTTTCCCCAGCCAGTACAGGAAGCAAATTAAAACCACAAGAGATGCCACTATTAAGACATTTGTAATAGCGATGGAAGTTGCCAGCAGGAATAGTTAGATATGCAAGTTTGATTGAACTAGAAATATTTTCCTGGAGGAGCATTAGTATTGTTACAAAAGTAGTTATTTCACACACAAAAAAGTATTTTCAAAGTTTATTTCAATTACCTGAAGACTAAGGCTGCTGAGTATAAATGCGCCAATGCTGCCCCTCAGCAGGGAAAGTCATTCTGAATTTCTTGACAAATAGCACTGCTATCCTGTTTTACTACAAACAAGTATTTCCCTACACTTAGACCTTATTGAAGTATTAAAGTCCAAAATTCAGCATACATCTGTTTTTCAATAAATGAGGCATTTATGAGGAAAGGGAAACAAACAGCCAACTTAACACAGAAAAGGGAGCGCTGTCCTATCAGTTTATGCTCTGAGGAAGATAGATACGTGCTGAGGAAAGGTCCACTGATGCCTGTTACCAACCATGACAGAGCTACAGAGATTTACAGTGCAGCATCAATCTTGTCAACTGGATCCTTAATACTGACTGCTGGACACTGGGGAAAAAAACAAACTACATTACGTGAATTCTTTTCTAATGCCAGCCCCCTAACATACACCTAAATGTAAGGGTATCTCACAAGGAACTTACTTTTGGAACACGCCTTGATGCCATGGTAGATGAAAGATGTCTGTAAGAAAAAAAAAATCTTCATTAGAAAATGTAATTAGAGCATCACAGAAAGCACAGCACATCAACATGATTTTTTTTTTTAGAACTTTGAATCATTTTCTTTAAACAGGCTCTATCTTTTAGTACAAATAATAACAAAATAAAGGCTACTTATTTAAGTATTCACTTATATTTTCAAGCAAACAGGAATGCTGATGCTCATCAGGTCATCCCTCGCTTGCTGTGAGGCAAAAGCAACACCACAACACATTCTTAACAAGCAAATTTTGATCTTTCCAACAAGAACGCCCTCTAAGAGCTGCTAGGAACTCAGGAATTATTTGTGGAGGCAGAAATGCATTTCTGAGGCATTTAGTGAAATAAAGAAACTTCTGTATTTTAGGGAGTTACGTATTTTAGAGAATGAAAGCAAGAGACTTTCATAATAAGACTTGGGGCTTGAAAGCAAAGCTTGCAAAGGAGCACACAGGAAATGTTAATTATTGGAACTGAAATACATCTTTTAACTACTATTAACAAAATAGTTCCTCTACTCTCCCTTTTGAAATGGGAGACAACTGCTATTTCCTCAGCATTTCATTTCCCCCCTTCACTTTCTTCTCATCGTCGCTACATTAAAATCACTGTGTCTCCACATAGATTTGCTACAGCATGACATTTTGGAAATCAAGGCAGCTGTCAGAACTCAGCCAAAGTACCAGGGCGCTCTGGCCTTCAGCCAGGGAACCCAATCCATGAGGTCCTTTCTAACCCAAGCCATCCTCCAATCTATGCCTCAATGCAAGGAGGGAAGCTCAGAGCACCTGAATCTGAGTACTGAAGCACCTGCATCTTTGGGAACCTGAATATGAATAAAGGCCACACAGAACTGCATCTAAACACTTTGCCTCACTTGCACCAAGCATCACACAGTCACCATTTAACAGTTAATTGAGCATCACCTGCACCCTGTGCTAGGGCAGCCAGGCAGTCAGAAGGCATTCGATACCAGGGAATGGAGGCTGAGGCCTCAAATTAAAACACCACCAAAAATAAAAGGGAAGGATAACAAAGCAAGAGGGAAGGCTGAAGCCCTACAGTCAAATCCACTTCACCTCAACACATTTTAGAGATCCCTCAATTTTTCACTAGAACTATTTTTTTTTTCTTCTTCTTTTAAGATAGGGATGCTTGGACCCATCTGAAAGTAAGGAGAGGAATTCCCAGTGACACATTTTAACGTGCCGGACAAGCAAGAAAACTTATGAGATAACCCAAAAGCTGAAAACTCCTTGGATGATGAGCACAGCAAGGAAGCACAGCTGAGAGCAACGTGCTGCTATCTGCCAAGCATCTCTTCCACCACTCACGTATGCACTGAATGCTGTAGCTATTATAAAAGAAATCTAAGTAAACATTCCAGTATAAGCTTGAATAAAACTAAAGCAGCAAAAAGTAGAAAAAAAATAAAAACTGTAACTGTGAGGAGATGATGTCAAACGCAAGCTTTCTCTATCTATTAATCATACCATGAAAGGCAAGGGAATGCAAACTACCCTTCCTGGCAGGCAAGGAGTGCTCATTCTGTGCCAAGCAGCTGTCTCTGGGACAGCATCATTCAGCAAACGTCCCTTTTCAGAACAAATTTACAGTATTTATTTGCAGTAAAAGTGTTGTCTGCTTATGAAAGAAGCCACATCAAATACAAAACAAATAAACGAGACTTGAAGTTGTTTCAAGCAGCAGCTAATTTCTGCAGTGGCAACGGCAGCTTAATCGCTACTGAAGTTCTACACAAAGCACTGATGTTTATCTCAAAATCTCCTCATCATGCCATAAAGATGCTCTCATATTTTAGGTGCAGTCCATGCAGTCGAAGGTAAATCCAGATCAGTCACTAAAATTACCTTCAACAGTTTTACACAACTCCCTTTCATGCTTCCTCAATGCAACTGACGATGCAGCTTCCCCTACAACTTCACACCAGCTGTGCCTGCAAGCAGCACTTTCTACCTGCTGCACCAGAATGAAAGCCGACTGTAAGCAAACACAGCTCAGGAGGGACGTGGGGTCTGGCAGAGAAACCGGCTGACTTTGAGACTGGACTGTGCAAGGAAGAGACCCAGCTGTAAGGATCCTTACACAAAGACTTACTGAGCACTCCGCAAGCGTCCCGGCTGTGCACTGAGCAGCTCTGCAGAGCAGGAGATGTGCAGGGGAAGCCCCTGGACACACAGACCTGGGGAGCACGGCAGCTGAGAAGGACAAATGAAGCAATTAGCTGGGCAGAAGCTGCATGGTGTCCAAGGAGGCCCGATGATTGATGACTGTTCATGACCCATTTCTGCCCCAGGTGGAGCTCTCCAAGTGTCAGTATGGCTGACAGGTGGATCCAACAAACATAGTCAGTAAAACCCAAACCATAGGGCCAGGAGGAAGGCCTGCAGCTGTGCTGGGGAAAGCCGTACAGGACAGCTCCCCAGCTTCAGAGGGCTGGGGAGTTTCAAAGTACAGCTCCAAAATGCATCTTATCAACCTTTCAACGAGGCTGCCTCATTACAAGAGGCCAACACATCACTAACTCATTTCCTAATGAAAGGCTCTCCTAAGGCTGATAGGGCTAAGAACTCGGAATCTCTCCCAAATGGCACAGGAATGACTTTTCAGACTCAACCATGATCACAGAACATCCTGAGTTGGAAGGGCCCCATAAGGAGCATCGAGTCCAACTCCTGGCTCCACACAGGACCGCCCTCATTCTGGCTCACATATCACAAACTGAGAACCCAGAATCACTGAACCTGTCTTAAAGACCGAGCTCTTACCATCATCCACTTCACCAAGGTGGGTGGTTTCCTCCTACACCTGCAGAGACTGGACAAACTGAAGGGACTGAATCGTGAGCAGAAATGGAAAAACACAAAATCTGTCCCCACCCTCACTGGCTGGCACAGAGCTGCCTGGCTGGGAGGGACCAAGGAAGCCCACCTCCCACTGAGCTCCTCCTTGGGTGCCCTGCCAATGGATGAGCAGCCAGGTACAGGATGCCCGAGGTATGGAGAGCAGAACAAATCCATCAGTGCTGCATAGGAGCTCCTCTGTAGGAGGACCACCTATGGGACGGGAAGCCAACGTATTGTAGACCTATCCTGCAAGCATACCAGACCTTGAAATACATTAACAGAACATAAATGTAGAGAACAGCCAGATCATATGTCAAAACTAAGACTCTTTAAGGGCCATGAAGTATTCCAGCCAGATGATGCTGATGGTTTAGAACACAAGTCCTTGGGATTTCAGGAGTTTTCCTCTTTACTCTCACAGAACTCCAGCCTGCAAAGCACAAGCAATGATGAGACCTCTAAGATTGATAAGAAGTATTTTTCTTAGTTCATCAACTTTTAAATAATAAAGGAAGATTCTCCTTGAAAGAAAAGTCCTAAGGATCCAGAGAACTTAATACTCTTTGGTTTTGGTACTAAAATTTTAAAAGAGCTAATATATCAAGTCAGTATATGAATAAAATTCCATATGAAAACATTTAAAGTACATTAGATTTTTGGTCAAGATGAAAGACTGAAAAAAACTCAAGCAATCTATTCTAATTGGGTTCCCATGGTAACTGTACAATTGGGTTTTTCAGTATAACATCCCAAAGGCCCAATGCACACTTGTAAAATATACTTCAAACAGCCTGAATTGTTTTTACATTACAGCACTCCCAGGAAGATCAATTACTATACATCCCCACCCTAACTATTAGTGGCAGGAGATGTTAACACTATTGGCCATATTAACATAAGTCATGTAAAAACACCACGTATCACCATCATTATATAAAACTAATTACACACTTCAGATTCATCAAACACGTTCTGAGTAATAAACCTATACTAGTCTTGTCGCGAGATCGTGTTTACTGACTGTTAGAAATCAACCCCAAATATATGCCAAACCATTTTGCTTCTTATATTGATTTCAAGGATAAACAGAATCAATCATTAATAATTACATTATAAGATGACCCACAGGGTTAATCATATTCTTAGAAACTCTGACTATGGAATCAAATATAGATGCACAAAGACACAACCAGCAGCATTCAAGAGCAGGCTGTATTACCAGTCATAAAAAAGGAGGGGCATTCACTAGCACACGACTGGTGAAAACAACAGCACTATTACTCTGCTTTTTTAAAAAAGAAAAACACAAACATCTATTAAGGAAAGTTACTCTGATTGACCACCTTGCCATGTTGGTTCTCAAATTCAATCTCTGGAAATGCAATGCTGGATGTGGGCACAGCTCACCTCCAAAGGCCCGACCTCAAAGCTGAAAAGCAATGATGCCCCACGCCCTCTGCAAACAGGATCCAAAGCCTACCAGTTCAGCTATACTTCCAGGAAAAGATAAATAAAAGAAAAAAGAAAACCTAAGATCAGTTTGAATGAGGCTAATCTTATCTCTCTCAGTCAAGCAACAAGGAATCCTAGCATTTCATGGACAGAAGGAACATCAGCAAATAACCAGAGCTATTTTCATGCAAGGGATTTCCCTTTTTCTCCCCGCCCTTTTCAGGACATTGTATTTAGTCCCACTGAACTTCAGTGAAGCGAGACAAAAGGGAAAAAAGTTGTTTGTGAATTGTTTTTCCAGGGCAGCAGTAACAGTCTAAAAACGTCCCACCACCAAAGGTGACCCACGGCTCTCCAAGCAGTTGTGTATTTCTTAGGTATTTTTAGATGCACAACGCCCTACCTTGTGATTTTATAAAGCTAAATTGAAAAGTTTTAATCATTTAACTGGGCCTTAAGTTTACTTTAAGTGTTTATTAAAAAGTTTAACTAATTAACAGACCTTCTGCACGCTCAAATATACAAACAACCCAAAATAATTTCACTGTTTGCATTGTACTGACTCATTTAAAGCAGTCAGATAACTAAAATATTATTGGAATGCTAATTATGCAGCTGCAACACTTACGAGACAGCATTAATGCTCACACTCTATTAACAAAGAGTAGACCAACAGCCCATCTCTCCAGCATCCCACCTTCACCAACAGCTCACAGCAAGCACTTGGTGATTGCTTCACTTGTACATCGTCCCACCCCACCCCACAAGATATGGGTTTCAAATCTTCCCAGGCAGAAGTAGCGTCTCTGAATGCAAAAGGCAACACCCAAAGGTCTCAGTGTTCACCCACTTGCCTTCTGAACCCAAACCTAGCATCCTGATTCCAACACCATCACACAGCTGCACCCCATGCAGTGCACACAAGTGATCTGAACTGCCAACTGTTGCTGCTTTGTATGCCACTTACTCCTGCTCTTTAAGAGGCAGAATTATTCTGTCTCCTTTTGACTCAACACTGTAGGTCCTCTACCTATAGTAACAAAATGCTATTTTGCTTAGAAAGCAGAGAAGAAAAAAAAATCACAAATTTTATACCAATAAAAATCACATTTTTGTGAGATTAACCTTAACTGAGATCTATTCAGATGAAAATATTTCCATATAACTGAAAGTGTTGGGCAGAACTTCAGCTGCAGGTTCAAATTTAAGAAGCGACTTCAAAATGTACCTGAAATGGTTTCTATTATTGAATACACCATAATACAAAGTAGCACACAGTCCTGACACATCAGGTCAAGGTACTTTTGCACTGTTGATGCAAAATAATAAATAAGCGAA
The DNA here is from genome assembly GCA_037305975.1 of Chrysolophus pictus. Lineage (NCBI taxonomy): Eukaryota > Metazoa > Chordata > Aves > Galliformes > Phasianidae > Chrysolophus > Chrysolophus pictus. Next base: position 1,536,512 of record CM074581.1, read on the forward strand.
CTCCTCAAATAGGATTAGCAAAAAGCATCAAAATCATAGAATGGCCTGGGTTGAAAAGGACCACAATGATCACCCAGTTCCAACCCCCTGCTATGTGCAGGGTTGCTGCACAAAGACCAGGCTGCCCAGAGCCACATCCAGCCTGGCCTTGAATGCCTGCAGGGATGGGGCATCCACAGCCTCCTTGGGCAACCTGTTCCAGTGCCTCACCACCCTCTGGGTGGAAAACTTCCTCCTAATATCCAACCTAAACCTTCCCTGTCTCAGTTCAAACCAAAATGGTGACATACTTCAAAAAACTAAATCAAAACAACTGAACTCTAAAGCCACATGAGCTTTATTGGTCTTCAAACACACTCCACTTTTTATAAACAATAGTCTGGAGCACACAAGTAGGTTACAGTATCAGCACTTTTAAAATTGCATACTGTATTTGGGGAAAATATTCCAGTACAGGCTTGATTTGTTTTTATAGTTGCTGTTTCTCTACTTGTCTGTTGAAATTAATGCTGGCCAAGCACAAGAATGGAAGGAAAAAAAGTAACAGGTCTCTCTTCTGCATTAGGAAGGGTTTGCTCATTATACCTTCATAAAAATTAGCATAGCTGAAGCCCTCTGCTTTTTTAATTATGGCGTTAATGAAATGGTCTGCAAGAACAGCCAAGACGTACCCTGAAACCTGTCACTGCCTCAAAGATTTCAAGCCTCCTAAAATTAAAACTTCATCTACCTTTCCCCATTAGTTACATTCTCTTCACCAGTCCAGATACCTTATGAACACCCAGTAAACTAGAGAATTGCACAATCCGTCAATAAAGTAAGCGTATTTTGAACTACTGTCCATATGACTCAATTTGTCAGTAAAAACTGCCACCAGCGCTGCGCTTGCAGAAAAAATGTCCATAAATGCATTATTGCGACTGGCAGATCGATGTCCATAATAAAAACAAATAGATTTAACAAGTGCTTGCTTTTACGAGTCGTGCTATTGGTGGGATGTGCATTCGGCCTCACTCGTCAACTTCGGGGAATGGGTAATACAGGCCAGGTTAGGCACTTGCTGACTTCACCAGTGTTACAAACAGGAAATTATTCCAACGCAGGAAATCTTTACAAGCGTTAGGCCGAAGACTAATGCCTTCAGGATGTACTTAGAAGTTTCACACGTTCAGAATTTAACATATTGTTCTGTGAAATATGAAATGAGAAGCGTTGCGGTTATTACAAAATGCAAGGCTTTCTGTGGAAAATAAATGCAGCTCAGGTCAGTTAAATCCCCAGCAGACAGCTCACTATGTCCTCAGGTTGATGTAAACACCACAAAACGCCCCAGCAACTCAGGACCTGAAGCCTGCTCCCACAAAGTCAGTGCTTCAGCTCTTACACCACATATAGCACAAGGGCCATCACAGCAGGAAAGAGGCCTCAGTCACCACAAAAGACAATTCCATCCCTCACATCAGAGATGAAGGGCAGGGCTCACAAGGAAATTCTGCACTGCTTGCTCAGAACATGGTCAGGTAGAGCAGCTGGAATACCAAGGCTGAATTCATCAGTTGTTCTCGTTCCCCCACATTCCAACCTGCACGCAGCCGTAGAAAAGAATACTACAAGAACAGCTGTCCATGACTCCAACATACTCTCCTTTGGATTTTTTACACTACTGTTTCTTCTAATAAAGTTTCCCATCACTGAAGTCACTTCAAGCAGAATTTCTTCGGCACAGCCTTTCCATCTTATCCATGCAACAAACTTAATACTTTTTCTCCACAAGCCCTTGAATTAGCCATTCAGGGAAACCCTGATAACCTTCCCAAAGGGCACGAGCTTCTCCTTCAGGCTACCATTCCTTTAGTGATGCCATTAACTGATTCTCCACATACGTTAAGCATTAAGCAGTGGTGACAAGTTAATTACAGAGTTATCAAGAGATAAAGTAGTCACGGTAACACAAGTTGCAATATAACTACAACAGTTTCCTATAGAGCTTCTGTTCAGTTGCTGGTGTAATTGGTGTAATTAACTTGTCATGGATCAGAATGCAGATAGGAATTGCTAAAGCCACCTTGCAAGCTCACATGGGTACATCTTATTTTCTCTGAAGCTTCAGGCTTTGGGTGGAGTTGTCCAGATGTGCTATGTTTCTGTTTAAAAACAAAGCAAACAAAACAAAAGTTTTTACTTGGACATCTCCAATTCTGTCACACAAACTCACAGATCATTCCAAGAATGCAAACAACTGGGCAAATTCCTGAGAACTGTGACTCATTAAAAACAAGTCCCTGCATGTAGGGACATGTAGGGGCCTCTGCTCCAAAGGAAATAAGCTTCAGAAAGCATCGTAGATGTCAACTGTGTATAAAGGAACTTTAAAGATTACACAAACTGGAGAGATGGACCTGTTTGAACCCTGCCCTAAAATGAACACATGGCATAATAACTTGGGCTTAAAACAAGGCACTGTGCTATCTATGTTCACAATCCAAACCTACAAGAACTAACACAAAACCCCAAGGGAGGCTGCCCCACTGTCACCAACCCTTCAGCTTATGGCACCATGCACAGCCACAACAGCCCATCCTTCAACCCGCAGGAACTTTTCCTAACGGGCAACCACGTACAGAAGGGTGGGCACGGCTCCTTCCTGAGCTGAAGGACAGCCCACATGCAAGGCAGAAAGAATCCTAACACAGGAAGTGCCTTGTGCCTATCATGGCTTCCTTAAGCTGTGTGTCTGTGCACGCAGGGATGACGAAAAGCCCCGAGGCAGATCACAGAATCACACACAGAATCACAGAACGGTTTGGGTTGGGAGGGACCTCAAGGATGATGAAGTTCCAACCCCCCGCCACATGCAGGGCCACCAACCTTCACATTTCAGAGCAGCCCAGGCTGCCCAGGGCCCCATCCAACCTGGCCTTGAACACCTCCAGGGATGGACGGGGCATCCACAGCCTCTCTGGGCAGCTGTTCCAGCACCTCACCACTCATAGTAAAGAACTTCCCCCTAACATCCAGCCTAAATCTTCCCTCCCTCAACTTAAAATCATTTCCCCTCGTCCTGTTGTTATCTACCCTTACAAAGAGTTGAGTTCCCTTCTGTTCATAGGCCCCCTGTAGGCCCTGGGAGGCTGTAATTAGGTCACCGCGCAGCTTTCTGTTCTGCAGGCTGAACAAGCCCAGCTCCGTCTGCCTGTCTTCACAGGGGAGGAGCTGCAGCCCTCTGATCATCCCCTGATCAGGGAGGCCGTGCTGTGACTCAGGGTGAGGACACCGGCAGGGCTGCGAGGCCAGAGCCGCCCCGTGCCCAGATCGCTGCTCCTCGGCTGAAGCGCGGCTCTGTCTACGCTGAAAAGCGCTAGAATCCAAACCTGTGCACTAAAACAGCGTTTCCTCCCCAAACGCTACAAGTAGGAAGGGCCGCGGATGCAGGAAGCGAGCCGTCCTCCTCACTCGCTGCACACACACACACGCACAACTTACAGACATACCGAACTTGCAACGCAGACACGCGCAACGCTTCCGACCGCTCACCGACCCCGGCCGCAGCGCCGAGCTCCACCCGCCCCGCTCCCAGCCCGGCCCGCAGCACCGCCCGCCCCGGCTCCTCCTCCCACCGCCATGAGGCCGCCATCAGCTGGGCCCGGCGGTCCCGCACGGCCGTACGGAGCACACGTGGCTCGGAGGGGCGGCGGCGGCGGCGGAGGCAGAGCGGCCCCGGGAGCGGCCTCACCTTGCGGGCACGAAGCGCGTGGGCTCTGATTGCCTCCGCGCTCAGCTGCTCCAAAAGCCGGTCTGGGCCTCTTTGTAAACATTCCCCACAACCCCGCGGGGGCCGAAAGGAGCGTGCTGAGGTCTGGCTGCTGCAGCGAGCTGGGAGCAGAGCACGAGATTTGCTGCGCGGCCGAGTTCGCCATTTAAAGCGTTACCTGCGCCCGTCCTTTGCTTACAGCCGGCGTGCGGGCGAGCAGCCGGCCCGCTCCGCTCAGTTTGCAGGTTTAGAAGTTCTGCAAACCCAACTTCTAAAAGACAGCACGTGGAGAGGAAAGCAAAGCTTTGTTTCACTTCACGAAAAGAGCGCTGCTCAAGTTTGCAACTCTCATTTTCCACCTAAAGATTTTTCTTGCTGTCTGAAACTTACACCTCAGTTACATCAGCAGAAAAATTTTTATAGCGGTGCTGTAGGATGCAGAAGTTATCACAGAATGGCAAAGTGGAGGAATCCACGTGGGAAATAACAGAGCGGCTTTAAAAAGTCATCACAGAACCCTGGCAATCTATTTTTTTTTTTTTTTTTTTCCACAGGAAGTGAGTGCTGCAAATAAAATAGCAGTGAGTGAGTGTCTGTGTGTTAAATCTGGCTCTAAAAAATGACAAAGTTTGCTCCAAAATGCAGAAGTTTCTCCGATGCAATTGAAGATAGCTTTGGAACAGTTGCACCTGGGGCAGACTTACAACAGGGCAGTTGTGAGCAGGGGACGTTGAGCAGCCTGCTTTGCCATCTTTGCCAACTACATAAGCAAGGTGTTGGCCAAAAATCTCTGCACATCTCAGAGTAAAAGTGTACGGTGTTTCCACCCCGTCCTGTTAACTGTGACTTATGGACATAGCCATTTAGGTATTAGGAGGAAGTTTTTCAGCCAGAGGGTGGTGAGGCACTGGAACAGGTTGCCCAAGGAGGCTGTGGATGCCCCATCCCTGCAGGCATTCAAGGCCAGGCTGGATGTGGCTCTGGGCAGCCTGGTCTGTATGCAACAACCCTGCACATAGCAGGGGGTTGGAACTGGATGATCATTGTGGTCCTTTGCAACCCAGGCCATCCTATGATTCTATGGTTTAGAGTAAGATAGAAGTGATCCTTGTGATCGGTGAAGGATAAATTGCAGTTATTTTAATTTGTTTAAGAAAAATAAATTCAAATCTCTTTATACGAGCAGTTTCTCGATGCCTTTAAGAGGCAGAGAAACGATATTTCAGTTAAGGAGAAATGCAGGAAAAGCTATTTCATCTTTGTGATAACTTACAAACATATTCATATTTTCTGATTTTTTAAGCATTCAAAATTAATTTCTGTTACCTTTACAGTAGCCTTTGCTAGTGAACAGATTACTCAGACTTACTACATAAGCAGTGCTGTATGCTGTCAGGAGAAAATGAAGCTTTCCAGCATCTTTAATGAAGGTCGGATTAACAGTAAATGAAAAGGTATTGCCATGGTGTGCCCCATACAAGTGCAGTGGCTTATGTGAAGACAGTCTCATCTCTAAATGAACAATCTCTTCACGTCAGTAAACTGTGGGCTGGATGGGATACCCAAGGGATAGTTATTATTTTAGAATGCAAATATCAAACTTCTTAAACTTGGATCCTTTATTTTCTTTTTCCCAGATGTTTTACAATCTGGTATTGTGATTAAAAGGAAGGAGTGTGGAGGTTTGTAAACCAGCCATTCTCAAACTCAATTTCGGTGGTCCTCCTTGCTATAACAATTGTCATTTCTTTGCCTTCAGGAGGCCAACATAAAGATGAGCTCTTCAGGTCAGTCTGTGCTCTTCCAGTTGAGGAGGAGAGGCCTATTGACCGGCATGGGCATGGCAGTTGTTAGCACTGACAACAGCACTGCTTGAAGAGAAAACTTAATTAGCACTGAATTCCCTGAAGGACCGCTTCCCAGTAGACTATGAATACGTAATGTCGCTGTATAATTAAATACTTACAGATTTATGCAATCTTAAAACATATAGGAGATTCTCGGGCACATCCACATAGGAGATGTGAGTAGGCCTAAAGTCCCTTTACCTCTGCTCTGTGTATCTGAGCCATGATGGAAGGTGTATATAGCTGCTTAATGCCTGCAGTTGTGTCCCTGCCATATTCTCCACGTCTGGGGTTGGGTCAGGTGGGGCGAGTCAGGTTGTGCTGGCACCTACCTGGTGAGAAGCGAGTGACAGGAGAAAGGGGAAAGCAGGATATCTGCATGAGTTTCAGTTACCAGCGTGAGGTTCATTAATTCCTTCCAGGTGTTAGTGAATGTTTACAATTTTAAGTGCTTCGGAAATTTCAGTCTGATATCTCTTAAAAATGAACTTATCTTACTTTGAAAATATTATAATGCCAGATTAAAGGGAAACAATGCTAAAGTGAATGAAATCACTCCGTGCTGTTTCGCTTTTCTGAAAAGTAGCCGCTTCCTGAAACTTTATGTGGAAACCTCCAGAAAATACATATAAATCTTTTCTAACTCCCCTCCCAGGCTCATCTCCTTATTGCCTGAAGCATGAAAATTGATTATCTTTAATATGATTTTAGTTTGCATTATAACAGGTTTGAATAGGGAATGTATAATGTCCAGACCCTCTTAAAACCAAGCATTTGGGGGTTTGGCAGTGAGTCCACAACTTGTCTGTTTGCAGTATAAAGAAGGGTAGGAATTCAAACCTCACTGTGTTCTAACCTAATCAAAGTTTCATATTCTTCTGTTAGCAAATGATGGAAGAAGGGTACTCCTGAGCACTTTGCACTCTGCCCCGAGAATTACAAACATCTTATTCAAATCTCCTCTAATCCCTCAGCTGACCAGATTTTAATCTTTATTATTTTACCGGTATAATTCCAACCACTGAACTTTTGAATTCCCTCCTAGTCTATCGTTTAATGGATAGGAAATTGCTGGGAAGACTATTTCTAATTAGATGTATCACAGGCCAATGACAAGAGTGTCAATAGAAGATATAAACCCTCTTTTTCTGTAGATTCTGGCCTGTTCCTACTGCTTTACTTGGTATATCTTGCCAGGCTTCCTTCTTAAATTACCTGTAAGTGCCACTGGTTGTTAATTTTCTTGCTAGGAGTCTCCAGCTTCAGCATGCCACATTCAGTTCACTAATACTAAAGCTTATGGCATGTTTCATAACACTGATATAGTAAGAAGACAAAAGATTTCTAGCATGTTTTTAGAATCTTGTGATACCATAGAATCACACAGTCATAGAATCACAGAATGGCCTGGGTTGCAAAGGAGCACAGTGCTCATCCAGTTCCAACCCCTGCTATGTGCAGGTCACCAACCAGCAGCCCAGGCTGCCCAGAGCCACATCCAGCCTGGCCTTGAATGCCTGCAGGGATGGGGCATCCACAGCCTCCTTGGGCAACCTGTTCCAGTGCCTCACCACCTCTGGCTGAAAAACTTCCTCCTAATATCCAACCTAAGCCTTCCCTGGCTCAGTTTAAAACCATTCCCCCTCATCCTATCACCATCCACCCTCGTAAACATTCGTGCCCTGTCCTGTCCCTACTCTTTATTCTTCATTCAAGGCATTATCTCTGGGATTCTTCCATGATTTGTTAATAAGTTTGCTGAATATGAGATACCACTCATTTAAGATGTTGTGTTCGGGTACAAAAAAATGTTTTCCCAAACTAAACCCACTTCTGTCTGCAGTTAAGTTCACAAAGCCCTTCTGGTGTCACCATGTGAATTTTCTTCTAAGTAAACCGAAGCTCAGCCTGATTACAAAAACTTCAGTGTGACAGAATGTTCTGAGATGGAATGGAAGATTTTAAGAAAGAAGAATTTATTAAAGGCCTCAAGATTGGAAAATGTTTGTGTCTGGATTAAATTTCTCCTTAAGGAGCAGCTTCTGGAAGCATCCACCTTCTGCAACACCTGCTGGGGAAGAGGCTTGGGCACTGGAGCTGCAACTGCCCTCTTGTTAGAGGGATGTACAGCCAGGTGGAGGCTCAGGGAAGACATCCTATTGAAAACCACTGGCACTATGGACCTCATTTGTAGTTCTTGAATTTTCCCCCAGAGGAAATAGATTGGAACAAAAGCTTAATGTATTTCTGCCTCTGTGTGTCTGTGCCTTACTGAGTCAGAATCTGTCCTGGATCACTGTGCTCGTGACCTCCTGGCTTGAACCTCCTCATCTGTGAATAAGTGCAGTAATTCACCTTTGTATGATTTCACTTCAGTGAGTAAATAAGTGTTGCTTTTCACTCTTGTAATCGCCAGAAGAAGTATAAAGGCTGAACAAAACCAGAAACTCTGTGATTTTTGTTTGCTGGGATGCTTGCATTTTCCCAACAGCAGGGATGTGTCCTGCAAATGTAAATATGTGTGTGCAAAAAGCATGCTGAATCTGGTTTCAGAGTAGGTTTTAGTAATAGAAATCATATCTTCTCCCAGACTTTTTTTTGCAGCATATTATGAGAGTTTGTCTTTGTATTTTAATTGGTGTGTAATGCTGAGATGTGCACACCTGGGTTGCTGTAAGTGGAGCACATGTGTGAGTGGGCAAGTGTTTCTGGGAACTCTGAAAAGAGTTAAATTTTGATGATGTGGGATATGAATTCTGGGTTTTTCATGGAGAATGAGAAATGAGGGCTAAGGGTTATGATAGAGGAAGTGTGATTTTGTGGGGCTCATTCTTCAGTCTGGGTAGGAGCAGGCTGAGCATTTGAAGGACTCTTTGTGGCCAAGTACAGGGACCTGGAAGAACCATTGGTGATAGCAGATCATTTCCTGCAGCAACTGAGATAATCACAGAACCTTCTTCTTGAATAAAAGAGGAGTATCTTCCTTGCAGAAAATAAAAAATAAATTGGGATGTCCATGTCTGTGCAGTGTATTTCCACAGTTCCTGAAATTTGAGGGAGTTCGGATAGAAATCTGAGGCCTTTAAATCCCCATTGTCATTCACTTAGTTTGTAGCCACTGCTAATGCAACTTCTTGTCTCCCTCTTCCCCCCAAATGCGATCCCAGCCTATTTCCAGCCTGAAAGCACAACATGAAAAGTAAGCTAGAAATCCGGATATATTGAGTAGGAATACAACTAGTTCCTGTGCTGGGAGAGGAAGGAAATTGGTTAGTTTGAAGTGGAGAATTACTGGTAAGTTAAGAAAATGTATTTTAGTAGGCAAACCATTTTCAGTAGTTATGAAGAAGCTTGGCACTGGGAGAAATATGATTTCCTGTAATCAAGGTGCTGGGAGTTGTTTGCCAGCCACTAATGCCTTTAGGGAAATCTTAGTAGCAAACCATGTAAATGAAAGGGATATTAGCAGAGATTGGCTTCATTTTCTTTCAGGCAAAACCATAAAAAGTTAGGGTGTTTCATATACCCTACGTTGGCTGGTTTCGTTATCTCCTGGTTGCCTTATTCCAGAAGTTGCTGGAAAATGCTGTGATGATATTGGTAAAGCTAACCAGTAGATCTTTTATCTGTTGTGGTGTGGAGAACTTGTGTGGCAAAAAGGCTCATAAATGTTAAATAAGAGAAATTTTTGGTCAATAAGGCCACTGATAAATTTTCTGTTAAATTAAGTGTGTCTGGAGTCTTATATTTAATGGAGCTTCCACAGCTGTTGCCAAATTCCAGTGAGGCTCAGGCATTTCCAATAATTATTACAGCAAAATTTACGGCACGTATTTTTTCCTATTGATATATTAAACATATTTGCAATAGAACATGTCCTCCAAGTGGTCAGGCTATGTATCCTGTTTAGAGATATGCCCATCTTTGCAATCGTCGTGAACAGTCTGAAAAATGTTCTTAATAATTCTTTGCCGTGAATGAAGATTCCTCCTCACATCCCTTCCTGTGCCACGGCTAGGTGAGGTTGCCAGCAATTATCTGTGCCATTGCATTCACAGAACTCGCTGCATCAATTACTTTGTGGGGACGGAGTTGCTCCCACATGAACCCGTGCGTTTACCGGGAGGCACTGGAAATTAAATCAGGTTAATTCCTTTTGGTCTTTCTAGCCAAGCTGCGTTGGCATGTGTAGGGATGTGTGTGTGTGTTGTAGAATCGTGTACTGCAGCCTTTGAAATGAATCCACTTGAAGCTGGTACTAACCTGCCTCTTGCATCAATGGAAATGGATATTATGATTGTTGTGTTGAAGCGTGCGCTCAAATGCATTGGGAGTTTGATACTATTTTTCAAACTGCCAAATAGATAATGTCAGAACATTTCTGAAATGGGATACTAACATCAAGATATACTGCACCAATCAGCTAACATCAGGCAAGGTACAGTGTAAAACTGGGCATGTAGGAGACTACTACAGAATTTCCATTTTCATTCCCTATGTCAACAGCTTTGTAACTTACCTAGCAGATTGTTTTATGTTTTCCAGACATATTCTCAGTAGACTACAAACACTACATTCAGCTCAGCCTTCAGAACCCAAAGAATTAGATATGCTGTAGTTTATGAAATGGATGTTTATGAAAGTATCCTTTGTTTGAATTGCTCAAAAACCCAACATGAATTCAAACTTTGACAGCGTAAGCAGAAAATAAGAGGGCCATAGTGATCTCCCAAATGTAGCCTTAACTATTGAGGTTCTCATATTGAAAATGCAATTTTCTGTCTAGATGTTTATGAATGTCTTCAAATTCCCTTTCATAATAGCCCCTTTCTGACAGGCCTTTTTCAACTCTGAAATATGAGAAGAAAGGTTGCCGCAGAATGTAGTATATACCATTATAGGAGGTACACCTCTGTCCCTCAAGCCAACAGTACTCTTTTGGAAGTCAATGATGATATATGCATGTGTTGGAGGTTGCAGAGCCTAAGATCCATTGCAGAGAAGCAGGATTCTTTTACTGAATCTCCGTAAGTTCGAATGCTAAAATACAGTGTGACACTTTAGGGAGTCTGTCTCTGTAAAATGCATGACTTCTGTGTGGTTTTATAATCTGTGTGCGTAACTCCAGCCTTGTGTATCTTCAGAGTGCTAGCAAACCTCATCACGTAGCTGCCAAAGAACAGCCAAAGCTGTTAATATCAAATTGCTCTCTGCAGGTAGAAATGTGTCTCTTGGGTTGCAGAGAGTCCATGCTGAAGGGATCCGGTTCCCCTGGCCTGCCTGCGTGTGTTAGCAGCTGGGAAACAGGAATTGGCGGTAGCAACTCCATCAGAAAAGTGGGTGCAGAGCACACGCCAGGTCTGCTTGCATCGTCCATGTGCTCTACTGAATTTCTGACTGTGTAAAACGTGTTTTGAAGCTGATAAGAAGGCTGCCACTGGTTTCACTGGGCTTGATGTCGTATCAGTGGATCACAAAAGATCAATGTTACGAGAAATGAATTGCTGTTCTCAGATTAAAGTGCCTTTTTTTTTTTTTTTTTTTTTTCCTACAAAAGCATAAACTTCAGCTTAGCTGTATGCTGCAAGAAAAGAGAGATGAGCACGTGTCACCAACAAAGATGCCCATCCTTGGGTTTTGGGGAGTCATTGCATGAGCATACTGAATGCCACAGATAATCCAGGAAGGCCACAGACAAGCAAAAAATATACAGTGTGTGGGTTATTTTGTCATTTATGTATTGTGAACATGTGTACATAGTAGATTCTGGCTCTGTCGAGGTCTGCAGTGTGACAGAACCAACTTTTATATGTTGGAGAGATAGCAGAATGGCGCTTATTTTCCTTATTGCCTGGTGTCCCAGAGTGTTGAGAAAATGACTTTTTTTAAGGGAAATGCTACTCTGAAGATGGATTCAAGTTGCTCAGGTACTCACTAGGAAGCAGATACGGTCCAGCAACAGCATGCAACTAAGGGCTCTGCTTCCACATGTACATTGACAGAGGCAAATCTATTCCATGTTCAGCTTCCTAAATCGGTTTAATAATACACATTAAAATACCAGCTGACCTGCAACAGGAGAAAGAAAATGTTTGTGATATTAAGCACCTTAAGATGAAATAATTCCAAGTTAACCTGCGGCAGCTTTCTGGAGTAAGCAAGTCCCTAGATGGTGAAGGAAGAAATGCACATCCTGGAAAGGTCAGGCATGCGCTGAAGCCTCCTTGAGCTCCCAGTTGACATAAATGAGATGTGGGCAAAGGCAGCAGCAGAGCTGCTGTGGAGTAAGAGAGGGGGTGTGCTAGTCAAAAGAGACATATAATATTGCTTTTCTGATAGCACTGTAAGGTACCAGGAGTGAGAGCTAACCATGCGACTGCACTGTGTCCTATATTTGTTTAATAGTTCCTAAATTTTGCTCTGCTCTCGGGCTGCCTCCATCAAAGCACTGTCATCTGCTGGCTGTTCTGAGCTTTAGCCAGCCTTTATAGAAGTGCCAGAGAAAAAGCGGCATCGTTCAACACAGTATAATGTGTAAATAGTTTCACACTGACATGGAACACGCAGTAGAGAACATTTAGATCAGTGTATTGTTTCAGCACTGGACAAATACAAATGTTTCTCCCGAGTCTAAAGATATTTTTAATACTGCTTTTCAGATGTTCTTTTATTTTCCTTGAAACTGAGAATGCATTCTTCCCAGAATCTTTAAGCTTGCTCTTTTATTTTTTTAAGGGCATCCTGTCAGTTTTTAAATACAGTCTTTTCATGTTGCCACCGAGCTGCTTTGATCTGCAGATGAGAACCGATGAGATGCAGCTTCCTTATTGCCGGGCTGTGCCAAGAGTTCCAGGAGCCTGCCACCATCCCAAGCAGGGTAAATCATCCTGGCAAGACTTTCCAGAGCAATCTCTTCCCGTTGCCTGCGAAGCAAAAGGCCCAGCACAAGCAATAGCATAAAAGTGAACGTAGGAAAAAAGAACATCATTCAATGAGCTTGTTTTATTTATGTAATGGTTGCTGTAGAAAAGGATGGCAATGGCACCATGTCCATGGGGAGCCTCTCCCTTTTTCCCTGCTGCCCTCCTGGGGAAGGAATTCATCTGAAAACACAGCACTTTGAGTGTCTTTCTGTGCCTAACATCCGGAAACACGAGTCCCGTGCGGGGAAATGGGCTGGTTTTGGTCAGTTCATGGCAAATTGCACAGTCGTTGGTTGGAAGAGGTAGCCCAGCATTATTCTCAAAATACCCAATTCCTTCAGGTTTGGATGAGGGACCCTTTTTGTTTAACTGCCACTTGAATTCTACAGCATGTGTCAGGGAATGAGTAAATAACGCACAATTCCTGCCATGGGATCAGCATACTAATTTATGGCCAGATCTGAAGCCTTTTCCCTAGGCAAAGTGAGTTAAAGTCAGGCAGAAATTGGACTGTGTGAGGACTTCCATTTTTGATCAGTGAATTTTACTTTTCTTCATTTTTATTACTTTTGAATAGTAGTAACCACGTTTCTCCTGCTGGTGATTTTATATTGTCCTGGGTCTTGAATCCTTTTCACTAAAGACCTAACCTCTCGGAACCCAATCTTGTATGATGTGCTATCTAAAGAACTTAATTCTTATTGGGATAACAAGTTTAAAAACATTTTTTTTAAGCACATCCATGACATTTTTGTTAACCTGGTTCTAATGGTGATCTGACAGTAACAGCAAGGGATGAAATGCGAAGAACAGGCTGAGATCTAATCTGGCCTAACTCATTGATTCACTCCCCGACCTTGGGTGAGCCTTTTGACCTGCCTATGCCTCAGTCAACTCAGCTGGAAAATTGGGTAAAGAGCAGAGCCTGTTAGAAAACCATCTTCAATTTGAGCAAAGATTTTCCCGGAGATCCAAAAAAGTGAGTGGAGTCATTTTGTACAGACATAATTGATTGCGGTCTGCACAAGAATAACATCCTGAGCTGTGGGATGCAATTGATGACATCTCGTTCGCCGTGTGGTGCCCGGGTGGTCTCTGCTAGGCCACTTTTCATGTGTCCAAGGCTGTGTTTTCCCTTCCACAGCCGTGCCTGTCCTCGTTAGGAATGTGGCTCCAGCATTGTGCTGGTCCAACCGGGTATTGTGGAGTAATTACTATTCCTGCTCAGTTCACAGTTACTGAACTACATTATTATCCCCTAGATTTATCACAAGCTAAAGTGGCATCACATGCTGCTGTATCAATAAAACATAAAAATAAAATCAGGTCTCTACCCAGAATTCACCCAATGCTTTACAGCATTCCCTTGCTCTCCCAAGCTGGGTTCCGTGCCATCAGCCCGTGAACAGGACTGCCTGTAACTACAGAGAAGAGCCAGGCTGCAGCCCCAAAGCTGAGCCCTGGTGCCAGCCGTGCCATGCTCAGGGCAGGAGCAGCAGTGCAGGAGGTGTGCAGCGGCCGGAGCCGTCCATCCATCCCTGCCCCGGAGCTGGGGCTGCTGCTGCTGCAGCCCAAGTGCCATCAGGAAATGCTGAAGTCATGTGGATGGAAGCCAAGGGCATTTAAATGGCATGTGGATAACCACTCGAAATTGGCAGCATGTGATCAGCCTCATGCACAAAGCTCCATACTCTCACGAATTTGGCACTGTTTGTACTGGGCAAAGGCCAGCATCTCTTGTGTGTGCCAGCATGTTTAAACTATCCTGGACTTACTAATCTATTCTCCATGACCCACGCTGGAAAAATGACCATTTCCTTTTCCCAATTCCCACATCTGCTATTTGTTTTCCTCCCTTTGCCTTCCTAAGATTTGGGAAGGAGTTCAGGAATGCGCAGCGCTATTCAAAATGAAGCTGACCTCAGATACTGATGGCATTTATCTGACAGCACTCAGAGGTAAATAGTTAAGGGAAAACCATCATGTTTCTTCACTTTCTCAGGCATATTTCTAGGCATTTTCAAATTAAAAAAAAAAGCAGCAACAGGCACTATTTTGTTCCATAACGTTGGCTGGCTGTATGGCAGCAGTAGGAGGGACTGGGTATTTCCAGTGGAAACTAGTAAATCCTGCAGTGCCAGTTAATTGGCTCTGTCATTATCCTTCCATGAAATGTTGTAAGTTTTAACATTAATATTAGGTGCAAACACCTACAAAAAGTCACTTCCACCAGTCCAAATGAAATTACTATGTGGGAATGACATTTATGCTGGAATAAAATCATCACTGTGTCTCGTATAAAATAATATGTATATATATTCTGCGTTAAGAAAAATCCCAGTCTCTACTCACTTTAAAAGTGTGGGCGTAGAGGAACAAAATGAAATTTCACTTGAAAATATTCAATTTTATGAAAGGAATAATCCAAAAACATATGTTTCATTACAGCGGGCAAAAGACCCAAATAACAATGAAATGTGAGAAGCCGTGGTGGCAGATAGAGGGTAACACGTGGTCAGAATTTGGAGAACAACACAAAATCTTGTACTACAGTCTTGAGAGTTGTTGGGATGACTTAAAATTGACTTCATCGGAACAAAGAGTTCACCTTTTTTTTTTTTTTTTTTCTGTTGCTTTGTTGGTTGGTTGTTTTTGTTTTTTTGGGTTCTTTTGGTGCATAATGCATTTCTCTGTGATGCTTTTTGATCTGAATGAAGCACTTTTAAATTTTCTTAGGCATCCCATGTGCACAAAGATATATATGCACCCTTGAAAAAAGAACAATAACAATCACATCTTGGGAGAGATAAACTTGTTAAGAAAGATTAACAGGAGATTTAAGCAACAGGGTTACTATGGCTCACGTCCATATGACGTTTATATGCCTTTATTTTAACAAATCAGTCGAAGTTCTGTGTTAAAATAGAAATTGGAGGCTAAAAATGGGACCTAGGCCTACTGCTGTATATTCCTCTGGGCTTACAAGGCTAAGCAGAGGTCCAGGAATTACCCACAAATATTTGTTGAGTTCTATATCAAGAGCCTAAAATAGAGGCATAGTTATGAAATTAAAGGGAAAGGAATTTAAAACGAGCTGAGTATATTCTCTGCAATGCTGTACTTGAGCTGAATAACCAAGAGTGAGGAGCTGAGTTTTTCTAAGTTCTCATGCACATAGTCCTGCCAGTAATTAAGGATTTGATGCTAGGAAGGAGGTGCACAGCTTCTGGCGTGCCATGTGCCAGTTGCTCCTTCATGAGGCCATGAGCAGCTCTCGTTTCAGCAGGAACCCATATGCACTCTGCTATTACCACTCTTTAGTTCCTTTTGCTTTTTCTTCTGTATAGATTTCCCTGAGTACCCTTGTTTGAGGTTATTTTTCTCGAGATATATTACACTGCATTTTTCCAAACTGAGTGTCAGCTGTCACCATTCAGTAGGGGGCTGTACATCATTACACGTTGAGATCGCTTCTGATAAGCAGGGCATCAACTCCAGCTATTGGAACCAGGGATGAAAAGTGCCATTGGTGTCTGGAGCCCACCCTGTGGTGCCCCTGCTGGGCTGGTCCTGCCCTCTGATATCTGTCCTGCACGAGCTGCCTCTTTGTTGGTATCTTGGCAATGCTGGGCCCAAACTCAGCATTTGCTCTTTCCAACAGATAAGATTCTCTTTTGTGTCCATGGGCTGCCAGAACAGGAAAACTTGATGCACTGGTGGAATGACTGCCATTGTTATAAGCCAACACTGGATAGTTTCAAAAGATATTGCATCCAGAAATTCGAATGGCAGTGGCAGAAAGGCATGGCTCGTTCCTTCCATCAGGAATCCTTACATTTTTAGCAAAACGTCAAATGAGTGCACGAGAGTTTGAAAAAATAGAATATGTTTTTGGCATAGTGTTTAAATATGGAATGATTCCGTGCAGAATGAAAGGCAAAAATCTAGTGGCTGCCGCTATCAAGTGATCAAAACCCATTGCTTTGAGTAGAAAATGCATGCAAATAGCCAAACTAAGGGAATAATTCCCTTCTCAATGAAGTCAATGGCAAAGCTCCATTGGATTTCAATAGCCATGAATTACGGACAAAGAGAAAAAAAGTGGTTATTTGTAATTGTAATTGACTTAGTTTGCAGTGACAAAGTTGCCACACTGGAGGGAAGGTGTGCATCCTAATTGTCTTCTCTCCTTTGCTATCGCTAGGTTTAACTGTGACTACCCGTAGGTCGGTAATATTTTTCTTTCACCTGCTGGGACACTTTGCTATGCGTGTTAACAGCACTGCAATTGCAGCAGGGACAGTCCTGGCTGATGTTCAATTAGATTAAAAGCAGTGATTTTTTAAAATGCTTTTGTTGTTCTTTTTGACATGTGGGTGGTTTTTCATTTCTTTAAGAATATGGCATGAAATTCATCACAGTAAGAGTGTTCTTTTATATGCTGGAACAAAGAGGGTAGAGAGAAAACTGGTAAGTCTTTCAGCATAGTTACAAAAAGATAGAGAAAAAAAAAAGGAATTTAAATGTTTTATTCTCCTTTCTGTGTTTAGGTGAAATGTTTGGAGTGACTGTCTTCCAGCTTATCAGCTAATTGAGGAGGGAATGGTAGCACAAAAGCACTTTTTTATTAGAGAAGTGATTAATTGATTATACGTTGTTTCTTCAGCAATTACGTGATATTCCCCTGTCAACATACTTCAGATCATTGTGTCGGTGTGAACACACTGCATCTTTGCTGCTTTGAAAAGCAGATGTGTGGGGTCCTCCTGTCTGGCCGGCCCATGGACCCGTGGCTGTGCCCAGGGCTTTCCAGGAGTGTTAGTTGTGTCGGGAATGCCAGGGAACTCTGCAGACAGGAGACTGTTCCGTAATTAAACTCTGTGCAAAATAAAGGGAGATCTTCATCACGCTCTTTGTATTCATATCAAATCTGTTGCCATGGGAGCTAGCACTGAATAGCAAGGTAGGCAAAATCAGTAATGTTACATCACGTTTGCCCTGTAGCCACTGGAGGGTCCCTTAAAATAAAGTCGCCTTTTATCTTTGCTTTCTGAATAAACATAAAACTAGATTTTTAGTGCAAAATCCTGATTTCAAGGTTATTGATGCCAGACTAAATTAATACAGTCTGTGCGATAGCATACAAAATCCCCAGCAAAACCAGGGCTACTCCTGTCTTTTGAAAGCTTGACATTTGTTTTTCATCATGAACTTAAAGGTCACCAGCTACAGATGAATCAGGATACCTGCTTGAGTTTACATTTACATGCATTTTATTTTATTCCCATGTGCACTTTTTATGAGATCCATCACTGGAATAAAACTGTAGCTCTCTCTTATTATCCGGGTTTGATAAACTAGAAGAGTTATCAACCTGCTGCCTTTAGGAACAGATGAGTTGTCTTCAGCACATCCCGCTGCAGCTGCAATTCAGTTTTCTTTACTGCTTGACCCGAGCAGCCCCACTAATTTCAGCTGTTAAAAAAGTGGCTCTCTGCTCGTCATCTGTAATGCTCCACGTTTTGTCATCCTGCTCACTCCCCGAAATGATGGCACCGTCAAAGCAGCTGAAAAATGATTTGTGTGCATTGATGCTTGTTTAATTCTTGTTTTATTTCTACAGATGAAGATGCAATTAATCAAAACGCAGGTTTCAGAACTTCCAGTGATTCTTAATGCCTCCTTCGGACTTACAATGAATGTGTCCCGTGTCTTCTGCATATGAATTTTTGTTTTTGTTCGGGTTAGCAAGTGACCTGTATTGCTGCACAGATTTTTTTGAAACCAAATAACATTTTATATTTTTACCAAAATACCTGTGGAGCTGACAGAGCATGATGCATTCATTTTCCTTGATTTTGTAGTGAGGGAAAAGGCTAGCATGAATAATTCAAAAATAATGCTGAGACTGTTAAGATTTAGTACTGGAGAGGTCATCACAGTTGGGAGAATGAGCTAGGAGACTATTACTATTCCACGATCTTTGAATCTCAAGGTGACATCATTATTATTTCTCTATATCTATAATGTGGTGCTGCAACCAACTTATTGCAGTGTTTCTCATGTAGGGTAGAAAGATCAATTACATACAGACCTCAAAATGTGAACTATAAGCATAGTGTCCAATAAAACTGTCATTAACAGTCACCACAATTTTAACTGTATGCTTCCAGGTCAAGCTGTCTTAAAAATGATAACTGACATTGAAAGGTTGAATAAAGAGCACTCACTCCAACGGGAACAACTCCGCACCCAAATAAGTTTTCATTAATCAATTTGCTAATTCCATTCTTGAGTTTACAAAAGCATCCGATACTTCATCGATCCGTGTTACTGGTTCCGTTCCGCACATTCACAGACAATCTGAACAAAACAATCATTGTTTTTCCACATGATCAGCGTCAACAGCAGTATTGTTGAATGCAGATAAAGCATCCCTGTGCAGTTTGGTTTAATTTATTCCTGTCTTCGACAAGAACCTGAGAGATACTATGGAAAGTATATCTCAGTAGAGTGTGTTGCATGACTTTAACTGTTACCTCACCTCTCTGTGTGCTGTAACTCCTGAATCCATGGAAGTGTGCATCTCCCAAAGCAAACAAGTCCCTGTGGGATATGGCGAGGCAGTGCGTGGCAGGAAGCAGCCGGCAGGACTTTGGAGCAGTCCCTGATTGGCTGAGTGCTGCCTTGTATGTTTAATTAAGCATTCATTTCCCTTGGAGAATATTCCTTAAGACTGTAACTCTTCCGGTAAACACTTTTCCTACTCGTTTTATTTTCTCTTTGTAATTTGCACGAGTTTGAAAGATAAATACGTTGGCTTTCTTAAGGAAATTATGAGAGAAAAAAAGCCACCTGTTCTGAACACCGGGATGCTTTGATGTGAACAGCATTAAAATATTTCTAGCAGATCTGTTGCGAATCTTTGAGGCAGTGATTTCCCCTTCTGTTTTGGAGTAGCAGCCCTTCCGCTGCTTTCTTAGTTCTTCCCTGCTCCTGTGTTGCTCAGGCAGCCCACTCCTCAGCTGTTGGCTTTTGGATGGCCAGCAACTCCTTCCAGTGTTTGGGTCTGAACGAGCTTGGGGGTCGTCTCATTTCCTAAATTCTGATCTGATTTCCCTTGCTTCTTTGAGACAGATTTTTTTATAGCAAGATATATAAGTATTAGTATGACTAAGTAAATATGTACATGGAACAGATAGGGAAAACACCATGTAAAAATGAAGATCTTTATTTTGCTTAGAAGGCCTTCAGGTGTGGCCAGCAGGAGGGCAAGGGCCAGCTGGCAGAGCATGGGCTCCAGGTGCCCAACCACGACGCCAGGCATGGTCACTGGAATGGAAATGAAATAGGCCGGGAGACATTTGATCCTGCAGCAGGAAAACTAAAACAACTGCGAAACAATGTCTCTCTAATGATGGCAGGAAAATTAAAAAGAGAATAAAGCAGTGGTTTCCTAGTTATAGCTTTCTTCCTGTTCAACCGAACATTTATTTTAATTCTTAGCGTTTGGAGGAAAGCCACATGACTTCAGCTCCACTTCACCCTCACCATGCAGTCTTAATTGCTGTGTTTTTGTCAGCCTACTGCACATAATGATGTTTGCCATCTGCAGAGAATGTTGTCCAGAGGTGGTTGTGATTAACAAAGGCGGCCCAATGTACTGCCTGATGTTCTGTTTGGGAGTGTCGGAAGCTACGAGCAACATCACCAGGTTGTCTTCTTGGTGAAGAACTAAGAACTGGCCAAAGAACTGGAGATTAGGGCAATAAATAAATAAATAAATAAAAGGAACAGGTTGTATGCCAAAAGTATTGTATATTTTTTATATATTGTAAGAATATATATATATATATAAAAGTATCCTGGCAGCCAATAGGGTTCTTCCATCTGAATGTAGGGTGGGGAGCCTGCAGGTCAGGAGTCAATTGTAGTAGTTTGTCTTGAAATTTTGAAATGTAATATTGCTCTGATGGGTGTGAGAAAGGGTCCTGGAAAATTTCTGCTGCCAGGTAGGTGACCTGAGGATTTCATATGGAGAGTTGCTTCACCATGCATTGTGCTAAATTTTGCTTGGAAAGGCAATTTGGCTGTAGGCGATCTTCACTGACATTTTAAAAGCATGATAAAAAGGTAATAATCATTAGACTTTGTTGACAAAAATGAAGTTTCTGAAGTAGCAGGTATGGAGGAAATCATCTGTATGCCACAGAGCTTGGGTTTTCATACGATGTTTTGAAAAAACACTGTGTATCTTTGGGGAAGGGAATATCAGTGGGTGCCTGAGCCCCAAGTCAACCCCAAGCAAACACTGAAGTAAACATTTTCAATGGATTCTTTGTTCATCACTATCCCAAACAGAAACTCAGTTTTAATTAAAGAGAAGTATTGTAAAATGTTGAAAAACTACAGTGAGAAACAATTCCTTAGCATGTTCCAGTTACCTCCCACGTAAACAGTTTCTGTGGCCAGTGGTCAGCTGAGGATGTTAGCTTGGTATTCAGCTGGGAAAGAAGAAAAATGTGGCAAAACAGCTCAAAAGAGTCATTAAACCTGTTTATCCTTAAATAAAATGTACAAGCCTGTTCATAAGACGGGAATGCAAAGTACACCGTTGAAGGAAATGTAAATGTAACTGCAACTATTTCATTTCATGTGAGGTTTATGTTAGCTCTCCTATTAAATTTAATGGGTTGCCTCATGAGAAGCAGCTCATTAATATGAATATGAAGAGCATGTTTCAACCTGCAGACTAAATAACTCAACGATATGTGGTGTTTTTCCTCTGGTAGATCTTTCCTTTTCAAAAACATGAACGAATGTGGTAGGAATAGATGGAGTCTGGGGATGAAGTGCTGAGGTGGGAAGAAGAAGGCAGAGTTTCTCATTCAGCTCCGTGTCATACACTTCTGATGTGAACCTGAGCAAATCAATTATCTGCTGTTTACTTTGGTTACTGAATCAAGTTAAATCAACGGACAGTGTAATACTTCACTTATTGTGAGGCTAAATAATTGTAATTAATTATCTGGGTTTGGATTGACACCATGGAGTAGACTGACATGCCTGGAGTGATGGGTGGTGCTGAGTAGGGATCCAGGGCTGGCTCAGGTGCCCAGCAGCTGCCTTGGTGTGCTGGGGACAACTTGGGTCAGTCTGGGTGGGGGAAATGCTTCGTCCAACTGCATGATTGTACTTCTTACAGCTTGGAGTGAGCATACCCATTGCAATCAGGTACTGCAGCATGATTGTCCCAAGAGGGGAAGGAAAGAAACATCCAGAGTGCCTCTGTGCCCTCTGGGGCAATGGGGAAAGGATAGAGTTGAGTGGGTGAAGTGTTTGCAAGGCTGGTGTTGATGCTGGATTTAGTTCCAGGATGTTGGTACAGAGGAAAAAAAGGCTAAATGAGCAAAAAGCTTTAAAAATGAAATTGAAAAATTAGCCAGCAAACAGTCAGGAAGGACTGAAATTATGACCCTCGAAGGAACATTAACTTGCCCACATTTATCAAATTAGGGTTAATTTTCCAGAAGACAGAGCCCCTTTTGTGGTTTCACTCTCTGGCCACAACGTTAACACTCACCTATGAACTGCAGGCACTGTTGGGAGGACTGGTGCCTCCAGTAACCTGACTTCTGTTTGTTGATTTGTTGGTTATTCCTCTGGAAAAATTTCTTATGGTCTTTTAAAATTCATAAGCTGGTATAGAATCTCACCTTCCAGTGAGATTTACATCTGAGGTTACTTGAAGTTTCACATTTGGAAGTTGAAATGAATCTTATACCTGAGAACTGCCAGAAATTCAGGCCTTCACCATGCAGTGGGATAGGATTGATCATATTGCCCTTGTCCTGTAATCATGGTATCATAGAATCATAGAATATCCTGTGTTGAAAAGGACCAACAAGGACAGAATCACAGAATCGCAGGGGTTGGAAGAGGTCAATGAGGCCAACTCCCTACTAAAGCAGTTCCCTACAACAGGTCACACAGATAGGCACAGATGAATATCTCCACTGAAGGATACTCCCACACCTTTCTAGGCAGTCTGTTCCAGTGCTCTGCTCTGGTTTGTGCCTGTTGCCCTTGTCTTGTCGCTGGGCACCACTGGAAAGAGCCTGGCTCCATCCATGTGACTCCTGCCATTCAGGTATTTACACAGATTGATCAGATCTGCTCTCAGCCTTCTCTTCCCCAGGCTGAACATTCCCAGGGCTCTCAGCCTTTCCTCATCAGGGAGGTGCTTCAGGCCCCTGATCTATCCATTGGGAAAACTAAAAAATGAGTACTTATTTGCGTAAAATTATCATTGACACAACGCTTTCAGATCATTCCTTCTGGAATTACTTTTACCATTCTATTTGCTGGCCTTACATTCTGTGATCTGAAAAAGGAATCACACTCCATACTGGGAATCCCAGAAAAATGATTGGGATGTTCACCGGCTGAGAATTTGAGATTTTCCTGTACTTTCTGCTCTGAGCAGGGCCTGCTGCCCCAGTGGGAGCTGCACAGGTCTGCGATGAATTCATTCTCACTGCTCCTTCACGCCCTGCATGGAGCGGTGCTGCTGCAAGGAACTCCGACACAAACCGTGACCTGTAGGCACCCTTTGGCTGCAGCTTCTCAGGAGATGCTGGTTTGCAGAGGGAGGGAAAGCTGCTGTACCGGTTTAGCACCAGAGGCAATAAATCTGAGCGATCACAAAGAGGTGGGAGCCATCACAGCACCTTTTTATTGCCTTCTCTACGCCTTCCCTATGGATAGCCACAGCAGCGCTCTCCCTGCTGTGCCTGGAAGCATGGTTACCAAAGGACCACTGGTAGAAAAGCCTTGTTTTGTTCTGTGGTACTGTTAAAATGGATCACAAAGAAGGCCAAAAAAACCCCACCGAAACAACCTTAAAATTATAGAAATAATCAAGTTCCTTATAGGAACTGAATCCATACCACTTTTAGTAATTAACTGTCTTGGAGGAAACTCATAAAAACTCCTTGAGAAGAGCAGTAAGACCTGCACTCTGATCCTTAACTTGAACAAGAAAAAAGTGTTGAGCATTCTATTTTTCTTGTTGTTCCATGTTTGTTGCATTGCGCATACTCAGGAGACCCCTTTATTTCAAATTTAAAATAGTCTATGAAAATCTGTATTGACGTAATAGCTTATTAGGCTACATGCAAAATATTCCCAGAACTAATTTTTAATTAATATAGTTCACTGAAAACTTATAAAAGATTCATACATAATATGATAAAAGAAATAAACATCCTCAATACCATGTCAAGTTTCTTTTCTTTGTAAAATGTTGTTTTTTCCTCCTTTACTACCAGAACAATAAAACCTACTCTTACAAAATTGACTCACACTTTCTTTGGCAGCTCTGTCAAACGTGATGTTTGCTGATACATAAAATGGTGCTTATTAATTCAGAGTCAAATTGTCGCCTTTGTTACAGCCTTTCCCACATTTCCAATCCAGATTTCTCCTGGAGTTTGTCACCATCCCTCCAGCAGGCTGCTGCAGAACCAATGGAGTCCACTGAAAATCATCTCACTGACATAAGTGAATTTTATGTCAGTCACAAAGTAATTAAAAGTGGCAAGATTTGACTAACCTCATCTCCCTGTTGCACCCCCTCCGCATCAGTGATCCATCTCACCCAAGCTCCTTGCAGGAGTTTCCCTATGGTAGGGAGGGGGAAGGTACTGGCATCTCCAGTGGTGCCTTTTGGCCACATTTCTGCAAAGGAAGCCTCATGTCACAGCTGCTGAACAGCAAGGCCTTCCTTGGAGGGCCCTGAGTGAGGTGCCTTCCTGGGGGACCAAGGGCTGCTTCCCCTGCAGGGCTGGAAGAGCTGGGGTCCTCTTGGCCCAGGGAGCAGGGCGAGCTCCTCTCTGCAGGGCTAGTGAGAGCCTTTCCAGCAAGGATGATTTGCAACCTGCTTGTCACAGAAGACTTGGATTTTGTCCTAAGCAAAGCAGCCTTTCAGTGAGTAGTAAGAGATATTGTTGCACTGCTCAGAGGATCGCTTTCCTTCATGCTCATCTTCCTCCCCCAGAAGTCCTCTCCAGATATAAACTTATTTCATTTGGTACTGAATTCTCTTTATTCTACTCTGCTCATTTCTATTTGCATTGGATGTTTCCACTGTAGAACTCAGGCTGGGGAAGCTCAATATTGTGTAGTGGAACCTGGGGGCTTTTGATCGCCCATCAGGGGGAGTGGAGTAGCCCGGTGGGATCCAGCTGCAGCTGAGGCATTCAGTAAGAGGGTGGAGGCTTCACTACTTCATCCTTCCTCGTTTTGGCAAGGACAGCAGAGGAATTGCATTGGCAGGCTGACAGCTCGGACGCACATTTCCTGCTCCGTTATTCCTGCTGGTTGCCTTACTCTGCGATAGCCAAAAACAAAGGATGTGTTACGTTTATCCTGAAGTCATGATCAATTGAACAAAAAAAAAGTGCTAACTTTTACATAGCTGTAATTCAACTTCGTTCTCATTGCTCACCGAAAAGACAAGCACACTACTGTTGATTGAAGCTGTATCTTTAAGCATGGGCTGGGGGTGTCTGGGGTCTGGAGGGGCTGAGCAGCTGCTACCCATGGCAGAGTCACACTTTCTGCTGGTGGACAGAAGGAAATAGAAAGGCAGAGAATTTAGCTGTGCTTAGATCCTCCCATTTTGTGACTACAAGCAGAAAGTAAAAACTGGAGGGTGAATGACAGCTGGCTGATCAGCCCCATAGGCGAGGGGAAGCATCTCTTGCCTTTTTATCCACAGAGCATCCCAGGTGTAGAAGGATGTTCCTATCTGTGTTTAACATCAGTTATCATACTGTTGGTGAAATCACTGAACTTTGTGTCTGCAGGGTCTGAAGTTTTTCACCGCAGAAGCTCTGCTTCATTAATAACTCTTGGGTGGACACATGTAAATGGGTGCTTTAATATAACACAGACCGGTGGGAAATCAAGGCATTAAATGTCTCATTCCTTACATCAACACCTTGAACACTAGAAAAGTAATGGCAAGGGTGCAGTGATAGTATTGGACATCTCTTGGAAGATCTTCCTTAATTAATCCAATTGAGTACTTTAGCCTAAGTCAGGATAACTCTGTATATTTAACAGGATTTACTCCTGTGAATTCTCAATATCCTGAGCTCTAGAGTAGCTTTAATATACTCAGCATTTTCCAGGGTTAGATCTTAAGGGCTTGATCCAAAAATACTTAAGATCAATAGGTGTTTTCCTTTGACTTCAGTGGGTTTTGGTTCAGCCTCTGTATATCTGTCAATACTTTCTGATCCAAGAATGGAAAAAACTTTTAAATTCATATTTCCAAAACTGCTTACTTTACACTGCACGACTTCTTGAACTCTGCATGGATTTGAATAGGGAAATATTAACCAAAACAATAATGATATTGTTAGTAGAAGTTTTAGCTTTTAAATTCAGTAAAAAGTACCACTGGGTATTCTTTAATGTTATAGAAGAAGACTGATTAATTTAAGGTTCAGGTGCAAGACGAGGTCAGGGAAGAATTGTTACTGTATACAGTGAGCATTTCAAGATGAATTTGTAGTTAGAAGTATCATTTTATGATGCATTTTCTGTTTTGTTATCAGGGGAAGTATGATGGGTGACATACGAGTGATCACAGTGTTTTGGTGCAATGTTCTGTGATGGGCTTTTCATAAAAATTAGCTGACAATGTCACGAGTATACAAGTAAATTTATAGCTTTCATACTGGACTGCCATTCCCAGAGCTATTTCCAATCACTTGGGCTTTTTATTAAGTTTATTGTTCTTTTATTGTTCAGTGGAGTGTAAGCAGCAAGATTACAAATAAACGTAAGTTTCAGTGGGTATGAAGTCAAGCTTGCAGAATTAGGGAAGACGCAAGCGAAGGAGAGCAGAAATTAATTTGAATCATTGGTGATATGAAAGACCATGTTCTGACATTTCTTGTCAAACGTGTGCACCGTGTGTCGAATCAGAAGCTGACATGCTGCTCCTGCCAAAGTTACAAGAAGGAAGTCTGAAAACAACGTGTCAGTCATGCTTCTCATGGGCTGACGGAGGGTCTCGTGCTTGCTGTTTATGTTTGCCTGGTTTGGTTTGTGCTGGCTTTCTTCTTAGTTGTGACCCCAGCGCTGGCATGCAGCAGAACAGTGCCAACAAATGAAAGGCAATGAGCCCTCTCCTTTTAGTGTCATTCTCACGATATCTCCAGCATGAGACCTTCAGCATTTATTTCCCTCTACTTTTCCTCCCCTCAAAGAGTGAATACTTTATCATTTTGGTTAATATCCTGACCAGCAGAGCAGAAAATCAGACTCATAGCTTTTAATGACACATTTTCAACCACAAGTTAGTCAAAAAAAAATCATTTTTATGTGGTTCTTCAGTACTTACACAGACTTCCAGAAACATAATTAAAATTTGTGTTCCTTCTTTGTTATTACGGCTGTGGACTCCACTTCAACTGGATGCTGTTTGTCTGGGCAATCAGACAATAGCTGGAATCCAAAAGCAAATCGATTTGCTGTGTGGCTTGTGCTATTACTTAAGTTATAAATAAAATGATTTTTCCCCGATGGTTCCCTGGTGGCCCCATGCTCTCCCTGGCGCAGCCACGGCTTCTCCTCCCCACGCAGCTCCACAGCCCCACGCACTGCTCTCTGGCCCCACTCACTCCCCACATGCCCAAAGGCTTCAGCTGGGCTGAGCTGCACCCACAGCAGTGGGAAGCTTGAGAAAAGGCTGCCTGGAGCCAGGGTGGCCTGGCAGTGCTGGGTGTCTGCTCCACGGCCTGCCCTTCCTGTACGGGGAGCGAGCCCACTGACGGAACGCAGCGGCATCGCAGGCCGCGATGCTGCCCTCATTTGTTTTTCTAGTACAAACATTTTGAAAGAGAAAGGCTAACTTTTCTCTGGGTTGTATATTTACTTCATAGGCAAGTTGTGCTTCTAGAAGTGTGGGCAGGGCACTACTGGAAATTATAAATATACATTGAGAGCGAGCAATGTACACGTGCCCATGCTTTGTTTTCTTTTTGCCTTCTTAGGAGGACTAAAATTGTTAATCCAGCATGCTGTAATTTCTTTATTTTTGTTCTGAAAACTGGGAAGATACTGCCTATAATCATCTAACATTTGTAATAGAAGTAAAACAATTATGATGGAAACAAGTACATTGGGAAAATGTGGGTCTAAAAATAAATATTTTTTTGTGAGCACAATAGAACTATTGCAGGCAAAAAAATCAATAAAAAGTAGTATATAATGGCTACAGAGTTCAAACAAAGTGCATTCATTCCCTAGTTCCTAGGAGGACCCCTGATATATATGTGCAAAAGTTAATGAAAATCAGACTTTGTTGTGTCATCAAAAATAGCAAAGGAGTTGGCTGCGCTTTTCCCTATGTTTTGGCTACTCATTTCTCCATAAATATAGCACCTCTTTAAAGGACCAAGCCTTGTTCCTAAAAAAAGTCAGTTGCAAATCTTAGACAAACTTTGGCACGGGTCTGGGGGCCCAAAGATGGGCACTGAGCATGGTGGGGTGCACGGGGAGAGTGGGCACATCTCAGCAGGGCCACAGCTTCATCCAGGGCCCTCTGGATGGTGGGAAAAGGAACGGCTTCGTGTTCTTCCTAAGTTGGCTCTCACCCATGGCTGTGGTTCTCATTTCTGTGGACATTTGTGTGAGCCCTGTGAATCTTATAAAACAAGTCAATACTTAGATTTAGAGCATGGAGACATTTTTTTTATTTATATCTTTTGGTTTTAAATGCAGGTAAATGGGCTAGTGAAGAATTCTACCCAAGGCTAGGAAAGGCTCAGGTATTGACCTCCTGGTTCAAGGCATGAGCGGAAAGCACTGTGCATATTTCTGCATCCATCTGAAGTCAGGCAGTTTTGCAGTTCCTTAGCAAAATCTGGGCACCTCGGGTCCCCCATCACTGTGTCATGATCAGAAGCTAGAAGACTTGTGGAGATGTACTAAGAATCTGCTGTGTGAGTTACTGTAAAGCAACTCTGTGCCTCAGTCAAGCCAGTAAGTATTCGGTTATTAAGATTCTAGTTGGAGAATAACACTCTCATTTTATTTTCTTTCTATTTTGTGATTACAGAAATACTATATATTGTTAGGGTCCAAAATACTTCTCTTCCCATGACAGCCTTACATTCCCTCTATTTTCCTGTTGACATTGAATGACTCTTGACCTTCGAAGCTTACAGTTTTTAATACATTCAAAGAAAATCTGATCCTGAGAACATTTGTAAGTGATTACGTTTGAGCTGCGAGAATCTAAACCGAGGTCTGTTGAAGACAATGAGAGTTTTTCTGTTTGTTTCCATGAGTTTCGTAAATTTTTGCTTATGAAGGAACAATGCCATTAGGAATCTGTCCATCTGAGATTCTGCTTTGCCTCACTAAAACAAAACAAAACAAAACAAAACACATTCTCATTTTGCTCATTGAAAGAATACGGGAAAGGATGAGAATGGAGAAATCCATGCTGGCTCCAAGCCAGCCCACTTTGGCCAAGTTTCCTCTAATATAAAGATATGCTACCAAAAAAAAAAAAAAAAAAAATCGCTGTTATTCCAGTCTTCATCAGATTGTTTGCCACTTCAAAAAATAAAATAAAATAATTAAAAAGCAGTAAACTCTAAATTTTCAGATGAGTTTAAAAAATGGTTCTTAGAACTTTCTTTCCCAGAAGAAAACTGCTGTCTCCTGGACGCAGTTACTCCTTGTGCACTCAGCCCCAGTACAATGGCTGGCTCCGGAGTAGCAGCCTTAAAATGCAGTTTTGCAACTCCTTCTCGGATGAGTAATCCATCCTTCTGTCCCACTCACATGAGTAAGGATACTTGAGTAAGAAATAGTTGAAGGGCCTGGCATGCTGACAGTGGCAGAAGGCTGAGTTGAGCAATGGCTTTTAAAAGCGACAGCGTCTCTCTAAACTTTGCACAAATATCTTTCACAGAGGGTTTAGATATGGGCACAAGCGATGACCCCGGGCCCAGCAGGCACCTGGCCAGCGCCTGTCATACTGTTCAGACACCCTCCTTCAGAAATAACCAGATTTACCATGCTAACATATTTTTGACATGTATCAAGTTTGCAGAGGCAAAATCTAAACGTGATTCGGGATCATGGGACTGGTAAGCAGGAAGGCACACCTTGCAAATACACCCAATACTTGAAAGCTTGGATCGATGATCAAACTTCAAGATATCAGTTTGCATTTGCAAAGCTTAGAGTTGGATTAGCAGGTCTTCTATGTAAGTCATGTCTTCCTGAGTACACCTTATTGCTTCCAGTAATATTTAGAAGTAAGCAGTGTCTGTCTGTATTTTCACCTTTCTTATAGGAATACGAATCTCAGGAGACAGCTTTAATTTGTTAAAGCTAGGGCTTTAACACACTTTGTTTCATGTGGAGTCCTTGGGAGCTCTAATATGTTTTGAGTGGGTAATGTTTCTATACATTACTACTCCATTCATAATCCATTACTTGGATAATTCCTCATTTGTGAGACCTGGAGAAATTATGGCATTCACAGGCATTTTTTGAATATTTATATAATGTCATGGCAGAGCTCAGCATATCAGTTGGCTGGATATGAAGGCAAGATCCCGAGCTGTTCTCATACTTAAGTGCCAGTTTGAGTCCTTGGCAAAAATGTAAATTGCAGCGTTGGAAGGCAAAAATCATTGAACAAGAGGATTACACTGTAAAGCAGTTATTTCAACAGCTGCTGTCCATAAGAGGGCATCTGAATTTTGCAGGAGAGCAGTTTTATTAGCCAGAGCTATTTCACAAAGTTAAGAATTATTAGCACGGTTCAAAACCAAAACACCCTCTGCTTTTGTGTTGTTTGCAGAACCACTTAGCTAACACATCCTCACGGCAATGGACTATGGACCAAAAGCTGCTTGTGCAGAAGAGGAGATGCTGCACTGGTGAGAGCAAGGACAGCTTCCTTGCAGGAGGGTAGTCCAGCTGCAGCATTCCTGGGATGTTTCTGTTAGCTCTGTTGCTCCCAGCATTCACAGAATCACAGAATCGTAGGGGTTGGGAGGGACCTCTGGAGATCGTCCCTCGCCCTGCTGGCCACTCTCTGTTCAGGGTCCCATTGGCCCTTTCAGCCACAGGGGCACACTGTTGGCTTTTTTGCAACCTGTTGGCCACCAGGATTCCTGAGGGGCAGAGATTCCCACTGCTGAGGGCTGGGGAAGGCTTTGCACTGGGAGCTACTCTGGAGGAGTGATTGCTGCAGGCAGCTGTGGGTTGAGCCCAGTGTTCTGCTGACAGTGCTGGTGGCTGCCTGTTGGACATGGCAGCTGTCTGTCCCTCCCTTCTAGAACAAGTGATACCTATGGAAGCGAAAAAACACTATTTTAACTTTTCCAAAGAGGAAAGCATAGAACAGATAAGTGGGATGCCACAGACAATGCACTGACCCAAAACAAGAATTGAGAATAAACACATCTCCTGAATCCAATTTCCAGTCTCTAGGTAGTAGGTATTTTTTCCTGTCTCCTTCCTTTGTAGGAGTTGCATTATGACAGTTACTAATGGATTGCAGTCCTAATGCTTCTTACAACAACGCACAGCATAACCGTGCAATAACAATGGGACTTCAGTAAATAATCTACTTTGGAAAAGCTGACACTCAGAAGAAGTTTATTAACAGTAATTAACAACTGATTTAGTTCCAAAAATCTTTTGGACTTCCTTGGTGCTGGAACCTGCAGATCAGGAAGGGAACAGTGCAAGGGGCAGAGAATGGGCGGTGGTTCATGGTGTGACAGCTAGGTGGGATTCAGAACAGTGGCAATATTTTTTTCACCTATAAACTGTTAATGCAGTTTATGATGCAGAACTGTCCGTGGCCTTCTCCCACAAAGCAATGAACAGTCCTACATCTTGGTATTTCCTGCAGGGGGATGTGCTGTGACATAAACCAGGGACCTAATTCTGGCACCCTGGTGTGGAAATGTGGAGAGAGCAAGGGATTCTGGTGTGAGTGCTGTGCAGCCTGAAGGACCTGCTTTGGTGCATGCTTGGGAAGTATGGGGAGGACCTAGAGATCACCTATGTTACTTAAATCTTCATGATATGCAATATTCTACATAAAGGCTTTTGCAAACCCTACTCTGTATTATGTTGAAAAAACATTGAGACTGATTTGAATTAAAATGCAAGTATTGCATTTTCTTGGAATGGAATTGCACTGCCCTTCCCTGGACAGGGCTTCCATACCTTCCTTGGCAGTTTCCACTGACCCAAGCAAATCCACTTACTCCAGGTACTAACTGTGCTTAACATAATGTGGTTTACTTAATTAGTTTGCAGAGTGATGTCTTGATCCCTCTGGTGCTTGCTCAATTTAAGGACACAAACCCATTTATTTCAAGGAAATATGGAATCTGGTTCTGACTAGAGAGACGTCCCAGATGGTGCAGGGTAAGGTTTATGTGTCCTTTGCATGGGCTTCAATATGAGGAGAACTGCCTTTATGGGAAGTGTGATGTCGCTTGTATCAATTTGGCAACTGGGGAGACTGTGTTAGTGGGTGACCTTGAAAAATGTGATAAGTGGCAAGGGTGCTGAAAGGCTGAGGCACACATGGGATGGCTAAAAGCATGTTTATTTCTAGGCTGTGATGATGGAGGGGTGAAGTTCATGGATCTCTTCTCCATAAGAAGAAACTCCTCAGTAGCCATGAGTACTTTCTACCACATTCCTGGCTTTACAGAGAAAATAGTCACAACTATAGAGTGCTATATAAAACCTGACAACTGTGGACCCTGAATCTCTGAAGAAAAAAAAAAGACAAATTCTAAACCTCAGAACCATATTCTGCTCTGGTTTTAACTGAGAACGATAGAGAAAGGGATCAAAAATAGGAAAACAACCAACCAACCAACCAAAAATCAAGCATGACTAAAAATGCCAACAGTTCTTTTGCTGTGCTTATAGCAGATGCATGAGAATTGCAATGTAATTTGTAGCATCAGAGTAAGGAAATTACCGGACATTTTCAAACCCTATTCTGTTGGAGACAAGCAAGCCCCCACCCCCTCCACTGCCCTCAGGCTGCAGATGGTTCCTGAACTACTTATACATCTAAATATTTCTGTTTGCCAGAATGTAGCAGTGATTTTGACAGTTAATGATTTATAATTCTCAGCACAGTGATTGTGTAGTGGTTTTCCTTGTTATTTAGCCTGAACACTTCAAAGAAAGCTATGAGAACCAGCCCCTACCCCTGCCAATGGTCCCGCTTGCTTGTGCAAGGGAGCGTGTCTTGGCCGCCTACTCTGGCTAACTGGAAATTACACACACACATGTATATATAAAGGAGTTCCCAGAATATTATCGATATCACCATTTCATACTGCAAGAACCACAAGAAGGTACAACATGCGAATGGGCAGGGAATGTCTTTAGGCTTTGCAGTGTTAGTGCGGCAGGGATGTGTCATCCACATGTGGATCAGAGCCAGCAGAGGGAAACAGGAAAGCAGGGGACATGGAGATAGAAGCTGCAGGAAGAAATTGGGCTTGGCAGCAAGTCTTCTTGCTGAGACGTTTCAGTAAAACTGTTCTTAGAGATTCTGATGTGACAGAGGTGCCCAAAAGGGGAGAAGTTCTGCATCTCCTGAAGTCCATGAGATGCAACAGTGAGTCTGCCTAATTCTGGGAAGTGTTATGGCAGAGAGCTATAGAAGTGGAACAGAATGTGCCGTTCTGTAAGATTCCCCGAGTTCTGAAAAAAACTCAAAACCTCTGAACCAGAATCAGGGGTCTGCAACCAGGACAGCTGCTGTTCTGACTGGTTAAAATAACAGCAGAAAAGGAGGGCAGCTGCTGAGTGAGGGGTCTCTGACATGCGGTGCCCTGGGCTGTCAGTATTCCTTATTTTTCCAGGAAGATATTTACTATGTCTCCTCATCATTCCTCCCAGAATTGGTTGCCATTTTAAAGTATTTCCAAGGGAAGGCAAAGTTGTGTTGTTAGGATTCTTTCCATAGCGCAGACCGCTCCCATTAGCTCGCACCTGGGAGAGCCCAATGCAAAGAGGTGGATGAAGTTAAAAATAAAGCCAATTGATGCGTATAATTATTGAAGTTGTTGATAAAGGTGTTTGTTTTTTTCCCTGACGTATTTTAGAAGTTTACTTCTCAAGCACAAGCCCATGTCCATCAAACACAAATCCTGGTTGAGAAACAGAAAGAGATGGGCTTCAAACATGAAACCCAATGGAGAAACTCTTAAATCATGCCAGGGGCTCGTCCCGATCTCTGCAGAGCAGACAGGGAGATGCTGTGTGCCTGGCAGCAGTGATGGAGCTCTCCAGGACATGGAGGGTGGGCTGAGGGGGGCAGAGGTGAGGGGTTGAAG
Organism: Chrysolophus pictus; assembly: GCA_037305975.1. Classification (NCBI taxonomy): domain Eukaryota; kingdom Metazoa; phylum Chordata; class Aves; order Galliformes; family Phasianidae; genus Chrysolophus; species Chrysolophus pictus. The sequence goes on from CM074581.1 coordinate 1,570,458, forward strand.
CTGCAGGGGTTGTCTTGAAAGACATCAAGCTGCTTTCATAATTGTGAGATTGAAACAAACCAACAATGACATGCAAACTCCACTGATTTGGATTCTTTCTGTATTCCTTCTGGACTGCGAGGCTGCTTTGGGATTGCCATTTTTCTCTGTGGTCACAGAAATTAGAGAGTGCCTGTTGTTGAAATGGTATTTGAGAGTCTAAGGAATTAGCTGGCTCTGAGTTAAGCTTCCCAAGGATACTCTGGATTTCTTGGCACAGTGCAGGATACCAAGTATTGAAGTATTACTTCAAGTTCCCTCAATGGGCAAGTCCCAAATACATCCTGTTTTTAAGTTGCGTATAAGAGGAATAATAGGCTTCTGGAGACGGATTATACTGTAAAGCAAAGAGCTAAAATTCCTCCTTCAGAGCTCTGCACTGGCTCCAGGTCACAGTAAGCTCCCGTTGGTGCAGGCACAGTGGGTACTCACTGCTTTGTTTACCTGCAGGACTTAAAGAGCGCTTAAAGAAGACACTGAGTGTGGCGAGGGCATCTTTTAAAAGCAGTACCTTAACTCCTTGATGCAGTCTAAAGCAGAGGCTTAACTTGCTTGGAGACATTACTTGAGTAATGTATTTTGTATTTGTACTACTTGAGTAAATGTATTTTGAAAAAAAACACTAACAGTGGGTAAATAAACAAGCCCTGCACAATTAGGCCTCATAACATAGTTACAGAGCTCTAGCACTTTCCTTCTGGTAGTCATCAGCCATTAGCCTGCTCACAGCACTTTGCCATGTGCCCGCATCCTCTGTGTGTTGCATCCACCCTCTGGGGACAGTGAATGCACAGATCTGTCACCTTTTAGCCTGTGTCTTACTGTGTTCTGACCGCTTTCTGCCTCCTTACCCAGTGGAGTTCAATTAGTTCTCTTTATCTACAGGTTCAAATTTAGAGACGTGTTCGTTCACACCTTTTGTGGTTTCAGTTTAAAGCTTGTGCCCACACAGATAAAACACGTGTCACAACATTGACGGTCCCTATCCTTGTATACAGTGAGACTGAGGCATATTTCACTGCAGAGTTTGGAAGAGGAATTGCATTTAAATGTACTAAAAAGAGTTTTCTCTGAACTCAGAGTTATTGCAACTTCTGCAGTAAAGGAGTCAACACTCCTTCCCTCAGCACTGCCCTCCTGAGCCAGCTGCAAGTTGCATTTAAACCAGTGGAAGAGTGAATGAGAAGAGAAAGAAAAGTGATGACTTTATTCTCAACCTGGGGAGTCCTAAACGGTGACGGGTCACACCTCTGTTCTGCAGCACTGCAGCAACTTTCAGGAGGTAAATGGTTATTTCTCCAGGCCCAGACATCTGTCACAGCTCTTGAGATCCACTCCTCAACCACAGACTCTTGCAAACTTGCATGGAAGTGAGGTGTCTCCCAGCTCAACCCTCTGCCTGGTTGCTTGGTCCCAGTGCCTCCAAACTGGGCGGGAGTGGTCTGCACTTACATACAGAAAACTGGTTGCCACTGAAAGGCAGAGTAGAATTTCACATGGCCCTTGTTATTTGCGGGTGGCTGATGGTCACTGATGGTCACTGGCCTAGCAGAAGGCCTGCTGGAAGGAGCACAGTTCACCCCTACAGTCAGCCCAGGAATTAATTTGCTTGTCTAAATGCAAAGCCTACCTTGTCTGGTCTCACAGCTTTTATTTACTGCTGCTTCTTTTTGGCACACTTTGTCAATAGATTTACAAATACTGTCCGTTAGTGAGGAATTCTTAGGAAGGATTTTTTATATGGGATGTTTCCAGTTATCTTTCTACCTACTACTTAATGTGCAATGTTTATTTATTGCAGCGTTGTGTGATTGCAATAAACAATCGTAGCTGCCAGTTTCTTCTGATTAAATACCATATTTGTTAAATAAATAAAATGATAGTAATGAACAGGGCCATTCTTTGCACATAATGCATGACTTTCATATTTCTGACACTTTGGAAGATATATGAAATGCTGATATGCAGGAGAAGGCTTGTAAATCACAGGGAGTGGGAAAAGATTCTGATCTGCTTTTTAGCAGAGGGTCATCTTTGCCATTACAAACTCTAAGGGTACTTTTGTCTTCTCTCCAGGCCCAGATGCACCAGTTGGAATGGGAAGCTGGACCCAGAGGATGCTCATTAACAACTCATGAAGGAAGGGTTTAAGAGATGTGAGCTCGCTCAGGATGTGCAAGAAGATTTGTGTGCATGATTACAAGGTCAGGGTGCAGGGTCAAGGTTCCAGGTGTGCCTCCATCCACACTTCTGATGGGCAGCACCCCCAGGTCGGCTCTGCTGTAACAATTAGCAAGTCTGAGTATGGATAGCGTTGAGGCACAATGTGCAGATATTGCCCTTTGTGCATTTGATTAAACAATTACTCGCTTCTCATGCAAGTTGAGTCACTTTGCTTTGGCTCTTCAATCCTGTGGTGAGCGCTGAGATTTCTCCGTTTGTGAAAGTGCTGTGCTGGGTTTGGTTGCTCGAAGTGCTGTAGCAGCAAGGCATTGCCATCACAGAGCTCGGCAGCTCCCACCGACCCGGTAATTCATGTGCGAGGCGCTCTCACACCTCCTCTTCATTTCATTCTCAGTATTCTGCCAAACTGCCTTACCTCCACCTATCAATTGTTGTGGTATTAATTTATATCGCTCCGTATATCTCTTACTTTGCTGTTTGTCGCACGCTTACTTAAAATATGTCAGCGTCCCTGAGCGCGTTGCTGTGAAACGAGGCCAGAGCGGAACGCTGCGCGCTGATTTATGCGCCAGCACCGCAGCAGAGGGTTTTTTTTTTTGGTTTTTTTTTTTTTGAGAGCGCTTCAATAATGAACAAAAATAAGATTTTAAAAAGTTGTCAGAAGACTACCCAGAGATACGGTGCAAACAGGAAGCGTTTTGATTATGTTTGCTGGTGCAAAATTAGTAAAGAGTTTGAAATCGCCTTGTGCTTACAGATTCCATTGTTTTCAAAGAATAATTCCATCTATTTTAACATTTTCAAGTATAATTCCATTGGTAACAGCTCTTCCTTTGATTGTGAACCGCGCTAATTGAAAGGTGTGGTGCAGTGTCTGTTTTGGCAGTTACGCTTGTATCTTTTGTTTAAAAACTCAAAGTGTTGGCTTTCCTGTCCAGCCTTCCTTAGTATTTTCTGTTTTGGTGATGTGATGACAGACTTACAGTGTGTTTCCTTGTGTGTATGGTAACAGATGTTTATGTGAATAACAGACTTTTTTATGAAGGCACACACTTTATAGCCAAATACTAATTAAAAATAATTGCATGTAAGCATTTTTGTTTATTCCCTGTTGTGCATCTTTAATCATTTGAAATCACCTGCAGTTGAAAACTGAGGCTAAGATTTGATACTGCAATTATAAGGGGCCATCTGACTCGATATTAGAAAGGAACAGCAATGTATTTGAAGAGGAAATTATTACAAAAAGTGTGTGGATGGCTGCCCTCTCTGAGTTCGCTTTCATGCAGGATGAAAATACCAACGCGTGGTTTTGTTAAACTAATAGGAGTTAAAGGTATCTTTTCTACCGAAACAATTGGTTCTTGATGGCATCCTGTTCGGGACATATTCTGTGCACTAATAAGCTCATTACAGATATATTTTAATTAGACGTGTAACAGATGGTTCAGAGTAAATACAGACAGAAGCACTTTTTAAAGAATAAAACAGCACTGGTTCTTTTTAAGGACTCAGCGTCTCAGCTTGGACTTCAGCTGGTTGAGGTAAGCAAAGTGAAAATGAGTCAAAAGCACTTGGAATCATGAAAGGTGCAAAACTAGACAGAACAAACAGAGCAGAGATCTATATGTTCAGTAAGGATTAACCAGTAACATAATGAAAGGACCACATTTCACACCTCGCCACTATTTCAATTTTTGCACGTGTGCAGGTAGAGTTTCACTTTATACCCCAACATGCAGCACCCTAGCAAGAGCACACATGAATCCTGAGTTCTCTGGGGCTGCCAGTAGGTTGGGACCAGCCCTTACAACGTCACTGCTGGCTCCGGCCCCACGTAGGTTCTGAGCAGGGATTTCCTGCATGGGACGTTTGCAAGGATCCCACCCAACCTGCTGTTGACAGGTGAGGGACACAAATCATACAGTAGGGCCTGATGACATTAATAGTATGTCAAACCATGGGTGAGGTCGTGGTGGCGTATCACTGGGAATTTCAGGTGGTGGTTCTGGTTCAGCATGTTTTATTTATTGCTTTAACGGATGAATGAATGGGAACAGCTGATTAAGCCCATCCTTTGAAGGTTTCCAGTAAAAGGAATTACTCTGTGCTTCTGTTTTCACAGGGAGAATGAGCTGGAGGGGGGGAGAAATTGAGTAATTCAGACAAGGTTCGCTGCCACCCCTTATTGACTTTGGCTTTTACTTGGGAAAATCTTCATGAAACAGGTGGGTTTGTTTGAACAGGAATTAAATCCAAGTATTTTGCAGTGTGATGAATTAGTTTGCAGTCGTGAATCAAAAATAAGCAGATAGGAACATCTTATTAATGAGGAACTTATTAATGTGTATAAATTTCTTAAGGGAGAGTAACAACACAACAGGACCAAGCTGGCAACAGGATGAGAGGTAATGGGCTCAAACTGAAACATGGGAAGTTCAATTTTGCTCATAAAGAAAATCTTCTTTATTGTGAGAGTGACAGAGCCCTGGAATAGGCTGCTCGGAGAGATGGGGGAATCTCATTCTCTGGATGAGATCCTGGGCAGGGTGCTGTAGGTGACCCTCCTTGAAGCAGGGGGGGTTGGACGAGGCGATTCCAAGTAGTCCCTTCCAGCCTGAACCATTTTGTAATTCAATGATTCTGTGATCTCAAGCATATTTTCCTCCTCTGATATACCAGTGCTGAAACTGTTGTGTTGAAGAAGCATTTGGATGTACTGAGGGACATGGGTAGTGGAGGAATTTTACTAAATAGGTGGATGGTTGGACTGGATGTTCTTGGAGGTCTTTTCCAACCTTAGTGATTCTGTGGTTATGATTGTTCTATTATTCTCTTGGAAATGCAAATCTCAATCTAAAATGAGGGTGAGGCTCAGGATTAGACAGAAACAGTGGTCAGAAAATTAGAGCTGAGCAATATGCACAGAGACAAACTCCCACCCTTCAGACTCTGCATGCCATCACCAACAGGTGCCATCGAGCATGGCTGTTCCTCTTACCAAATGGAACCAAATATCTTAGGGAAGATAGGAAGGAGGATCCAGCAGAAAAAAATTATATGATATTTGAACTTTTTGTGATAACATTTCTGGAAAAGATTGTCACGTGAAATTTCATGTTGTAATATTGGGATTAATTATGTGATGGATGTAGCACAGTATAAGTATTTTCCTTACTGTGCTGGGGCAGATAGGGGAATATCATCCGTCAGTCAGGCTGCAAAGTAACTGTGATCCTCCCTTGATTTTAGAGGCAGAAAAAGATTTTGTTTGTAATGAGCACCACCCATTAAGTGCACACTTAGCTGAGAAAGTACCATCGTACTCAGACTCCTTCCTGGGTCTGCAATCACAGCGCTAGATAGATCATGTGTGAAAACAGCTAATAGTAAATAATTAACTCGTTCTGGTTCTAACTTAACTGCTAATTTCACTGCAGTGAAACCTTGTCTGCTTTTAAAACCTATTCTGACTCTCACATCAAGCTCCTTGCAAAATGAATGGATGTAAATTAAAGTCAACAGACTAAGGCTGTTTCCTAAAACCAATGGAACAACCGCTGAAAAACAAAGCTAGTAGGGGAATCAGTTATATATGGTTCCCAAAAACTGTTTTACATCAGAATTGCATGAAGATGAATCTTCATATGCTATTGGAGAAATATGGCTTTGTTGGTGTTAGGGAGAGAAATGGAAGTTTTGGAATATTTGGTATATTTTCTTAATGGAAGAACGTAACCCTTAGCAAAACACAGTGCATCCAGAATGCTGAAAGACCAAAGATTTGGCTTTGTGGTAACTGAGATCTTAAGGACTTGGCAGCATCCCTGCAGACCAGCCATGAGCAGTCTGTGTTTAGTGGGGCCATTTCCACCCTCCTGCCCTGGCCCCACACAACCCCTGCTTTTTTTCGCCTATTAGTCACGGGTGCAGAAAGAACAGATGAATTTGAAATTAAAAGATGTCCTCAGAAAGGAGTGAAATTAGAATACTAGCTGCCAGGAATGTGTCTTTGGATCTTCAGTCCTGTGAAGGAATGCTGTGTCGTAGTTATTATACATCTGGTTTATTTGAAAATACATTTGAAAACATAGGTGCTCATCCTTGTTAGAAATCATAAATAAAAATTCAGCTTTAGATTTGAAAGATGATAGAATTCATGAGGGAGAAGAGCAATAGGAACCTGGAGAGGAACTGCGCTCTGCAGGGCCAGAGGAGCTAGCTGGATTGGCCTGAGATGTGCTACAGCACTTAATATCAGGAATTACATCAGATTGCGTCAGACTGTACCTGTCTTCCATAGGTAAAGGTGCTGCAGGTGCAGTCTGAAGGCAGATGCACATTGCGGAGTGTGCATCTCTCAAGAAGATGATATCGATGGCATTTCCATTTCTGGTTGGAAAAATGATGTCAAAGCTGTGGGGTCGAATCTCAGTTCCTTGCTTGGATCACATCTTATAAATTGGGAATATTTCTACAATTACACCACATGCTGCATTCTTTATTTTGCTATAAAGCAAAAATGGTCCTGGATAAATGCTTTAAAAATGACTTTTTGCAAGTATCTACAGAAATTAGAGAATGTTATTTATGTGCTCCGAAAGCGATACACTGAAAATGCCTGATATGGAAATATTCAGAAGATTTTCTAATCTATTCAGCCATGTCTGAACAGGACTTTGAACTTTTTAATCCTCCAAAGCATGTTTTTCTGCTTTCTCTTTCTATTTTGGGGGTAAATGCCCTTTGACAGAAAGCTGAACTTTCCTGTTAAGCGCTGGGATTGGTTTCAGGTGAAAAAGTTCATTTAATATAAAGATTTAAGTGAGGTGAGAAGAGTGGCACCAGTTACTACTAACTAATTTCTATAGCAAGAATTTGAAATGACACTTTTTATCTCGCGAAGGGAAATTTTACATCTGTGTAAACTCTTGCACAAATCTGAAAAGAATATTTTTATCCCAATTTCGGCTTTCTTTTCTGCTTTGAAATTTGCAAACCTTGTCTTACTGCAAGGGAAACATCGAGGCCCTGGGATGTGTTCAGAAAGGAGCAACCATCTGTGCAGGGTCTAGATCACAGGTCTTATGGAAGTGGCTGGGGGAAGTGATGTGGGTCAGTCTGGAGAAGAGGGGGCTCAAGGGAGAGCTTGTGGCCTCTCTCCAACTCCTGAGAGGAGGTTGTGGTGAGGTGGGGACCTGGGCTCTGCTCCCAGTGACAGCAATAGGATGAGAGGAGATGGCCTCATGGTGTGCTAGGGAGGGTCAAGTTGGATATTGGGAACAATTTCTTCACCTAAAAAGCGGTGAAGACACAGCTGCCCAGGGGGTGGGGGAATCCCCATCCCTGCAGGTTTCAAGAGCCATGGGGTTGTGGCACTGAGGGATGTGGGCAGCGAGCAGCATTGGTGGTATGTGGACAGTTGGACTAGATAATCTCAGAGGTACTTCCCATTCTTAATGATTCTATGAAACCCCTTCTGTTTTCTTTGTACTTTAGGCATATTTCATCTGTAAGTTGTGTTCGTTTGCAGTGATGTGGTTTCTTGCAGTATTTTGAATGATTTTATGACAGCTTTGCACATATTGCTGCCTTTGTCTTTTGCTCATTTTTATTTGGCACATTAGTTATTTTCAGAATGTAATAAAATCCGTTAAAGTATGGATTACTTCTTGCAATATTAAGACTTTTTTTTTTTTTTTTTTAACCAAGTAGAATATCATAACCTTCCTTCACATCTAAATTCCCATCTTTCAGACGTGGCCTGGCATGCTTTATGCACACATGCTTCTCAGATGACAACCACTATTTCAGGTTTATCCCCATTTCTGTGTGCAGTTCTCCAGCTCAGCCACTCCAGCTGCTCACAGGGCATCACACACTCCCTGTTTTTTGCATCAGATCAAGTTTGATGCAATCTCAGTCACTTGATACAATCTTCATCACACGTCTCATCCTGATGAATCAGCACCCTAGCCCCAGTTCAGTGCCCAAAGACAATTTGCTGCTCTCTGCACTAAGCATCGTTTCCTTTTACACCATTCTTGAACTCAAGTGCCAAAATTCACTGTAGGACTTCTGTTTTCCAAAAAATACGTTTTTATTCTGATAGAAATAAAATCTTAAATAGGATTAGATTTCTTGTGAAAAGCAGTTGGATGAAGGATTAATGCTTAAGTCATTTGCTTTTACTGTCTTACGTTAAAAAATGCTATAAATGCATGTAATTGCTTTTTTAGTAAACATTTAATCTTTCCTCGTGAGGCAATGATTTTCATTTGGTGGATGGAGGGTGGCACAGGGAGGAGCCACTTTGCATTGCCCACCCCATGCCCATGGCTGGGGCTGCTCCTGCTGCTGGTGCTCAGCCCTGCTTTAGATTTTCTGTATTCTTTGCAGTTATAATTTCATTAAGTTGATGTCAGGAAATAACCGCAGCTTTAATTATTCTCTTCTTTTGATTAACTGTCTTAAAATAAACATTATGCTACTCTTTCAGCTCCTTCCCTTCTTTTCATTACTTATCCAACTTGCTCTGTTCATTAATCTCGGGGTTTTCCATGACACCCTAATGGCTCCCGCTGCCCAGCAATCATTATCTCAGTGCCACTTGTCACCACTGTTTCCATCCATCAGCCCACTCATCCGTCAGAGCTGCAGAGCTGCAGCTGGGGCAAATGTCCCCCAGATCTTCCAGCGCTGGGTCTGCCATTCTTGGGCACTCCCCTGGTGTCTGTGTGCTCATCCCCTGCGTTGTCACCTGCAGCCCTGCTGCAGGACACGGGGTTGGGTCAGGCTGTACAAGTAAGGTGGGGATGTCACCAGTGTGGCAGAACCAAGCAGCATCTGCAGGCACATCTGTCAGGTCCAGACCTGCTCCTATGTACCTCCCTGAGATGTTCTGCTGCCCGTGTGGTGGAGCTTCGCCTGGCTCAGACCACGTTACTGGAAGCAGAGGGGACACAGGGATTGTCTTTTGTTCTTAAGCAACTGCTGAGTATCCAGATGTCCAGGATTGTTTTTCACATTGCATTGGCCCGTCCCCTACACGCACTTTTCTCCCAAATTCTTCACTTCTTCCTCCTGGTCTGGATAAGACTTGCTAGGCATACATACTGTGGTAACAGTATTACAGTATACACTGTGCTACACTCCCATACTCCTGGAGTGCCTCAGCTACTGAAAACTGTAAGCATGAGCACTGAATTCCATGACACCAGCATAAAAGCATGGCAAAAAAATATAAATTTGGTGTTTTTCTCCCAATTCCTCTGAACACTGCCAGATCCCATCCTCAAAACTCCCAAAACTTTGGCTGCTTTTCCTTGCAATTCAGGCACAAAACCTGCTTGTGACCTCTCTCGTGCTTCTTCAAGCTCCTGCTGAGCACCCTGTTAGCAATTTGTGTGAGTCTCTTACCCAGTGTATTACTGCTACACCAGACTGTTGACTCCAATTTCATAAATGTGTAAGAAGTGAGCAAATTAAGTAGTATGAACTATGACAGTCCTCTGACACTGACAGTGTAGTGTACTGGCCCACACATGCTGTACAGCATAATGATTACATTACAATCTTGTGATATTATTCAAAATGACTTCAGATAAATGAATGATAAACTAGGGGTTATGCTTCCTTTATTACAGGGCTGATAAGGTAGCTAATCAGTGTCCAAGTATATGTCATTACATAAATTATGAACCAGAGTTTGATGTGTATTCCCAAAGAGCGGGAGCCCAAGTGTCATCTGCTATAAGTCTGCAGCCTGAAAAATGAATTCTGAAAACAACAGTCGTTTTTGTTCTAACTGTATTAATAAATTACTAATAAATAACCTTAGAAGGTTGCGAGAGAGTCTTTTAATCTATTAGCGGAATTTTGTACTAACTAATCCTACATTTCCTTTCATTCTGAAGATTAGCTTTCCATGCAAGGATATGAACCCTCATGCCCCCTCCGAAGGACTGATCTTTTGACAGCTCAGAAAAGAAGTAAAGCATGCTGATTGCTCTTCTCTTCTGAGAGTGAGTGCTGCAGCCTCGCAAGCCCAAAGCAGCAGTGGCAGGGCAGGCTGATGTGGAGGGACAAACCGGGCAGAAGCCTTCTCCCACAGCCTGAAGCATCCTTTCAATTGCACCTCGATACCTGTAAGGTGAAATGACACAGCGAGAGCTGTGCTGGCTGCTGCCTTCCCTGAAACTGTGTGCCAAGGTGGGTACTCTGAGTGTCAGGGCGACCAACATTTGGCTTTGATACGTGTCTGCAGATCCGTTACACTCAGGCCTGGATGTCTGACAAGGCTTCAGGGTTGAGTTCATCTTAACTGAAAGTGAACTGAGCACATCTGAGTGAAGATTGACTTATAGAGCACTCGGATTTACAGACACTACAGGAATGTTTACATAGTTCTCTCGGTGTTTCAGCTGTAATCCTATTGCTATCAGAATCCAGTTTAAACCTTATTTTTCATTTAGTTGCTGAAATATAATGGAGAGTCACTTGTGACTTTTACAAGCAAGAGAAGGAAAAAGGGATTTTCCACTTACTGTCACCGAGGTATATGTTGTCTATGTAAATTACAGCTGCTCTGTAGTGGCTTCGGGGATGAGTGAGGTGTGTGATGAAGATGAAGGGATAACATGATGATATGTTTTGCTTTGACTTTTGCTTGTCAAACATGCCTAAGCTGTCCGATGGGATGCAGGTTGGTGGTGGCCATCTCATTCCCAGTGGCTGCCGTAGCTGCAGGTGTTAGGAGTAGTAGACCTGCAACTGGGGCTGCTGCATTCATAAAAATAGTTTTTTAAGAACTGCAAAAAACATCCTTTAGTGAATAAGAACAATGTTATTATGGACATAGGAAATAGTTGTCTGCATTGAAATCTCAGTAAAACATTTCATGTACAAAAGTGTATGGGAACCTTCACAGACTTTGCAAATGTAGTGAAAACATCTCCAGGGAGAAATGTGTGTTTCCACCTGGAAAATTCCTTTTATGACAACTCAGAGATGTGTAAGTTCCCCAAATTGGAGGCCCAGGTTAGATTCTGACGGGTACCACTCACCAATGCATCATCATAATTCTTCCAAAGATTTCCTTTCAATTGTTTGCCATTTGCCACGTTGTACTAAAGAACTTGTTGTTCAGCACCTGACCGAAGTGAGCAAGCCCATGGAAGAGGCAATCCCTACTTGCTGCTTTCTGGTGAATCCAAGTTTCATCATTTCAGCTCCTCGAGGACTGAGGTTGTGCTGCAGTGTGTGTACAGCCCTGCATGGCCTAGAAAAAGGGCAGTGGACTGTGAAGATATTTAGGTTTGCTCACAGCTGTGCCATAAACCGATTCTGTGCTGCTGGGCAGAGCTCAGCCCGAGCCCACCGCTATGAGCAGGGCAGCACCTGGGCTGCTCTGTGCATCAGGGCTCTTTGAGTGCTGCACAGACCTCCAGTGCTGCGTTCAGATTTGGGTTCTGGATTTATAGGGCAGACGGTTAGAAGGAAAAGTCTGTTCTTTGTGATCCGAGACTTCCAGGAGCACAGAGTGCTGTGGTGCTACCTTTATATTGCTTTTCCACAGAAGAACTTGCGCTTAATAGCTTCCAATTATTTTTATTGATCATGGTATGAAAATGTAATTGCAAGGAATCTCACAAGAAGTCTTTCGATGTTCTGATTTCAGCCTTTAAAAAAACACGGCATCCATTTTTTTCCCAGCCCTTTTTATTTATTTATTTAATTTTTGAAACTGCACTCAGTTGTTCTAATTTCCATCACAGATACGAGGAGTTACAAACAATGATGCAGGATATGGTACCAGCTCTGAGAGCTTGCTGTCTGATTTAAGACCAGACAGCATAAGTGAAATGGAAGAACACAAAGCGGACAAGAGTAACAGCCATCAGATAATGCTGTATGCTGTCTGAGATCTAAACCGGATGGCTCTGAATCATCTGAAAGGACTATTAAAATTTAATTCCTTAAAAGCTGTACACCCTGATTGCTCCACAGCCAGCAACGCTTCTTCCACTTTTTTTGTAGTCGTCATAACCTTCTTGGAGACTGATGAGACTTGAACGTTTTGATTAAACATCTAAATTGAGTGTGTTTACCAAAATCAGATCCCAACGTATGTGGCACTAGTATCTGGCATTAGTGAGAACTCAACAGCCATCAGCAAAAAATCAGCTCCTCCACTTGAGCTCTTCAAAGATTGTCTCCAAAGAAAAAAAGCAAAAAAAAAAGGAGAAGCAAAAAGTAAATACTCACCTTGGCCAGCCCAGAGGCAGGCTCTGAGCCCACCAGCAGCTTTTTGGAGATGCACTGAACACGAGTCCAAGAGTCCAGAAGAGTCCGATCTCCACATCCCCTCATTCCCTTCACTGAAGTCTCCAGGAATTAGCAGTCACCAAACAAAAAACTGTTTTAGGGAGAATCCCAAGAGGAAGGAATATGGCTTAAGTGGTCCATCAGTGCATGAGTCTGTTGGCATGTTCTCGTGTGATGGCTTCAGGGCACAGAGACCCAATGCCTGGGCCCTGGAACCACATTTCCATGTCCTGAAGACATCACACAAGAATTTGTTCTACTGTTTAATCTTGCTACAGACTGAGAACTACAGGCAGGATCTTTATCAAAGAACTTTGTCAGAAGAAAATGCAAAAGAAAAATGATTGCTGTGTCTTCTGTAGCATGTTGAAAGTAGGACTAATTTTTCTCATGTACAGTCACAAAAGCTGAACTGGATGTACATTTTTCTTGTATGCTTATACCATTTCCACCAGTTGCTTCGTACTCGTGTTGAAAACAATTAATTATCATTTTGTCCTGATATAACTGCATTGACTGAAATGGAGTCACACTAGGGATTAATTTGGTCCAGTATAGTTTTCCATCGTCACATTTCTCGCCTGTTTTTTCAAAGCATTATTATAATAAATTAATTTGAAAATTGTTAATTGTTCAATCGTTAATTGAAAAGTTAATCTTATTCTGCAGATTCTCCAAACATAACACCTCGCATTCTTCTCAGCAAATATTTACAGCCCAGGACTGGGACAGGAACTGAATGTGCAGCCGTAGGATCTGCACTAAAACTGGAGGACAGCAGCAATTTTTAAAACCAAACACAGTATTTACAAAGTATGTTGCACACAATGGACAATATTGTAAAAGAAAAATATAATACATGTGCACAATAAGGTGAAAACAAATATGTTTTCATTTTTTATTTTGTTGGCTGGTATACAAGGTTCTAAAAAGGATTTTTTTTCTTTGTGGAGAACGTACTACAGATTTACAATATTATATTCCACTGTATACATTTGCTAACAAAAAATACCACTACTGTATCCACACCAGTGACAAATCTGCCAGAAAGTGACTAGTTGATATGCCTTTTTATTACTGCAGCTGCCTTGTTTTTTCTAGTCAAAATAAAAGAAAATCACAGGATCCTTAAAATAATAGCTGACAGCAGGTAGTTACTGAGAAATGCATGTCCCTGGCTCTTAACTTTGTAGCATCCATCCAGATGGCAGATTAGAGGCTGGGATCTGCAGGTTGGTGACAAATACATGGGTAATAGCATTCAGCTTGCCTAACTGTAAAAGTGAATTCACTATTCCTCTTTGATTGTAGACCTGACATGTCAGATGAGAAGAGTCCCTGGAAGAAGCTGCCAAAGCAATAGCACAAATAAATGCCAGACACAAGCACCGCTTGATGTAGGATTACAAACACTGTACCTATCATCAATTCAAATTTAGCTGATATGTAAAGGCTGTGGTGTGCTACCTTGCTGAGTACACGGGTGCAGGAGGCAGGTGGGGACCCGGGCATGGCTACATGAGCTGGCACCATGCTGCCTTGGCTTCACAGTGCTCTTGGGCTTGACCAACGTTTGGTCACAGTCTGATGTGTCCTTCTGCCCTTCCCCACACCGTGCCTTCCACCACTTGGCTTTTCAGCAGCCTTGGTCTGTCTGCCTCTCTCTCTTGTTTTTGATTTTGTATTTTCTGCCTTTTCTTTCTTCTCCTGCAAACAAGTGCAAAATCAAACTCGGGAAGGAGGCGGTGCAAGACCAGTGTTCATCTTTTCACCCTGATTTTGCCCTAGTGATGTTCTCCATCAGCAGAGTTAGACCAACCAGTAGACATTCGTGAACAACACCTAAGCCTTGGCCACACTGTAGGTCGTAAGGCAGAAATCACACACTGTGGGCATTTTGCATTGTCACTGCATGGAAGCAACTCTGCCAGCACCAGAAGTGGTGGTTTCCCAGGCTTCCCCTGGCTTCAGCATCGCTGGAGCTTAGGACCCCCATACTTTCATTGCTGTTGTTGGAAAAAGATGTTGAAAAGGGGAAATAAAGCCCTTATGCTTTGGGAAGAACACGATGCAAATATTTCCATGCATCCCCTATTGCATGTATCACACTGATGTTGGATCATTGTAAAAACAGTCTTTTCTTTATGATTTTTACACATCTCACTTGTTCAGTCAAGATGAGCAGTGGCCCCATTGCTGGTTCTTGGAAAGATACAGATGGAGAAAGCCTTTCCCTTGTCACTAATTATGCTTCAGGTCACCATGTTCAGTGCTGCCTTCAAGTTCTGCCCTGTTCTTGGAATAAAGCACTATCTGCTGAAACCAGCTTTTGTAAAGTAAGGGTTATGTGAATCTAAGGAATCTCATTTTTTATGTGGATTTGTTCAACAGGTGCATATGGCCTTTACGTAGGATAAATAAATATATATGCATATAGCATTTCATACCTTAAATATCGATTTGTGACTTGCATTTTGGCTTGACTTGCAGCATTATTTTTGTACAGATCCTTCTCTATTGTCGCTATTGTCTATTGGTCACTTATTCTATTCTTCATATGGAAAAACCAAATACAAGAAAGGGAATAGAAGCCTAGGTTAAAACTGCTGACTAACAGCTCCCAAAAATCAAGCCCCTCCCGCCCAGTCATGAAGGGATTAGCTTCTGAGACCACGTGGAGATCACGTATATCACAGCAGAGGTAATCCTCTTGCTATCTCCTTTATCTTCCCAGGGTGTAAGTGTCTCCGTGCTGACGGCTTTGCTTCACACAGCTTTAAGGTTGAATTCTGGCTTATTTCAAGGGATTTAAAGCAGTGTAAGCAGAAGCGGAATTTGGCCTACCTCTGTAATCTTTACTCAAAATTAAAGCTCAACCAGATGAAAATGAGTGCTTTTTTTCTATTAAACTCTTATCTTCTCAATCTGAGAAGGCTTTTGTAGATCAAGCACGCCCGTAGTTTCAGCCAGGTCCCTATCACAGTTCTCTGTGTCACTGCAGCTAAAACGTGTGGATTAATCCATTTAGACCAACAAATTGAAAGGAATATAAGGATGTCAAAATCTGAAAACTTTTAAGAGAACGTACATGGGGCGTGATGAGGTCATGTATTGATTTCTCGCACTGATCAGATTATAATATTCCACTTAATTCACCCAAACATGTAAAATCTAAATGCTCTCTCTTGTCAGGGCGCCTCATGCTGATCTTGCAGCACTTCCCAGCTTCCCGTAGCACCCACAAAAGTTTCTTCACTACAGTTCTGCTTTTGGTGTACCTGATTTATTGCCCGCATCTCTCCATGTTATTGCATCGTTTTTTTCCTAAATGATACCGATGCTCAAAATAATTTTGTTTACCAGCTAGTCACCTAATGATTGGTTTACATCATCGTATTTATATCAAATAGATAGGAACAATTAACTTTGTTTTAAGTGTAGTTATCTGAAATAAAGTAGTGGCAATATCTGCCAGAAGCAAATAAACATATTAGCAGGAAATGCTTAAATGATCTGGATAACCCTATGAGCCGGCATAGCAGGTGGTAATATCCTGTTTTTAAATTACATTTCAGCAAGTGAACATAATAAATCCTCTTGTGTTATATATTTCGCTGGTAGCAACTTATACTCACATTATTCTATTTGACCTCATTACTGCTAATCATTATCACATTTTTAATAGCTGCCACAGTGAGTGAAACAGTTAATACAGTATTTCTTGCCGAAAGAGAGCCTGTCAGGTTATTGATGACAAATTAAAATTAATAAAGAAGATCTGTGTTGAATTTGAGGGAATGGAATAACTGCGAGCATCCAGATGATTGGAAAGGCCTCTGGGGTACTCTGTGAAGAGTAATGTTTTTGGTGTACGTGTATTGTCTTGAAAGGAACGCTAAAACTGCCAAATCTCTGCTTTTGCCTGGAAGACTTCCTGAAATAGGAGCTGTATTCTTTTGGCCCTCATCACATGTAATTTATCCCTGGGAGAGTTATTTCCCGCTCTGTACACCTCCGCTCGGTGCTATAATAACAGCCAGTTGCTGGGGCTGCGCAGCTTTATTTACCTCGCTGAGCATCCTTACAAGAGCAATCACCAGCACAACTGCACAGGGCTGGCTGAGGCAGTAAATAAGTACAAGTCCGACATGGAATTCCTGCCTCTGTTCTTTTCTGAAATTTTAACCTACTGCGATTTATTGAGAACTTTCTGGGGCTGGGTCGCCTTCCCTGTGGTTGTAACATGGATCTTGGGCGCTGCCAACCTCATCGATGAGAAATTAATGCATTTACATAGGGAGGTTGGTGAAGGGTGAGTGCTCCATGGGGACAGGGTGTCCTGCCGGGGACAGCAGTTCAAGGCCATCCTGAGGTCCTGCATTAATTGAGCGCCGCAGCGTGTGGGCTCAGTCCCGAGCAGAAAGCGCGGTCCACACCGTGGAATCACCAGACATAATTTTGATGGTGCCCAGGAGGCACACCGGGAAGGCTGAATTATCTCTCACCAAAAGAGAAAGTAGTCCTCCGGGGTCAGCGGCGGAGGTCGTCGGTGGGTCAGCGCCGAGAAACGCCAACGCGGGATCTGCCCTAAAAAGAAAAAAATAATGGCCCAATTACCGCGCGCAGGGAAGCCGTGCAGAATTCCTTCACACAAAGGTTTTTTGGGGGGTGATGTGGAGGGAACCGGCAGGCAGAGCAGGCACTGAGCTGAAAGGAGACACTGACGTGTTTTTTTGAAGGAAAACAGAAGGTGATGCCATTAATGCTATGGAGCACTTAAGCTGCAAAGATGCTGAGTGGTGCTCAGCAGATTCATTTGCATTTTCTCAACACATGAAACAAAGCCCTGGCGGATCTCTCACTCTTCTGGTCTGTAATATTAATACGCTCTGTGTACAGGAAGCAGAGAACTTTGCTTTAAAAGCGTCACCTAAATAAGAAGCAGTCAGAAACACCATTGCATCTTTCAGGAATTGATTTGAACTAACCCCATGTGGAGGGAAGTTATAAGAAGTGGCATTTTGAGCTTCTGAGCTGTAGGAAAGAGGACCAAATTTGCAGTGTCAACATCCTCCAGAAACCCAGATCCACTCTGCTCAGGGTGCCCCATCCATATAGGGTGATGGGGCCCTTGGGAGGCGTTGGCCATGTAGACCTTGGCTGGCGCCTGGTGTAGGGCTTCTGGTCATGGAAAGCCTAAGGACCAAAGGCAAAACTTTGTGCAGTTTGCGTGAATGCCAACCACCACTCAAATTGCTGTGCCAGTGAAATGTGAAATAAAAATCTCGGAAATAAGGAGTTAATTCAATGAAACGCTTTCCCACCCACCTTTTACCTTTCCTGGCTGCTCAAGGGAATCATTCGTGGGATGTATGTCACCAGCAGAGTTATTTTTACCATTATTTTTAACTTAATGAGTATACCTCACACATCAGAGAGAAAGTACAAAGGTTAAATTTTACATTAAGAGCGCATTGCAACATAGTATGCAAATATTCCTATGCAAATCTAAAGCCACCGGAAGATAAATGTGTTATATTTTTAACCAGTTAACTATGACGGTGAAGTATGGTGCAAGATATTCAGTAGTTTCATTTTATATCTTTCTTGTAAATAATGCATAAAGTATGTAGATGTTGTCAAAATATGATTAAGCTATTAGCTTTATAGTTTTCATAGTTAAGAATGTGTTCAGCATGTAGCTCATAATAACTCATTTCTAAACGCAGACACCATTATAAAATATTTCTTGTTCAAGTGAATGTTATCATGTGACATAATGATTTTGCTTAAAACCAAGTTAAATGAGGAGTAAAATTAAACAATATTGCATGAATTGTGTTTGACTAATTTTGTGTCACATTATATTAGCCAAGCTTTCAAAATATGTGTTAATGACAAATAGTGTAAGCCCCTAACATACTTTATATGTCTGTAAAACCACCCTTAAGTCATTAGCTTTTAAAGGTTCATTTTGTTTGCAGTTTCTGTAGCCACTGGCTTTTTAGTGATTACTTTTGTCTATGAAACTAGACATGATTAAAAAAGAGATATTTTACATAAGTCTTTGGGACTTATTGCCGCATTATGGGGGCATGCTGTGTGCATTAAAACAATGTCTAATAATTGATGAGCTCTACAGTTTTGAGGTAAACATAGTTAAGGGAGAATTTTAATGTTTACGTTATATTTACATAAGAACCACAATGAGCTTTTAATCAACAGTTTGTTTCTTTTATGTTTGGATTTATCTGTTGCCTGCTACAAAAATCTTCTATCAAATAGGATGAAAGCCTTACAGATCTTTGGGTTTAATATAAAAGCACCAAAACTTGCTTCAGTAAAGCCCTCCTCTGAGTTGGTAGATGCTGCCAGAGTTTCACAGTGCAGACTTGCATGTGCAGAAATGGTTCTTTGGACCTGTTGCTGTTTGGGGCAAGACTGCAGAGCGGTGCTGAGCATGCAGGTAAGAGGCTGCGCCAGATTCTCTTCTGACCGAGCTGTGCTGCTCAGCCAATCCGTGCACCCAGACAGAGATCTCTGCTCTCTGTTTAGCCCTTTTGCAGAAATTGGCCTTTCCCTCTCTCCACCCCTAGCCCAGCCCAGCTTTGCATCTCCTTGCAGGGATTGGGGGGATGTGACCACTCCATAGCCAGCACTCAGAAACCCAGAGCAGCCCCTCCGTACAGGCAAAAGAAACACAGCTCTGAGGCTGTCTCAGAGGGGAAGAGCATAACTCTTTCTGTGGCAATCTCTTCCTATTCAGTGTTTAACTATTAAAAAAGAAGAAAGGAAAAAAACCCTCCCATGGGTTAGGGTGAAGTTCAGTGATGCCAAATAATGGGGTGGGGTGTGAGGCCAGCACAATGGGGAGGGTGAGAAGGAGCAGAGGGAAGGCAGTGCTGTTTTCTTAGTGTTTCGGTGCTCAACTTCTCGGATAAAATCTTCATTCTGCCCACCCTACCCTGGTGCCTTGGAAAGCTACAGCTTTATCTCGAGAATTCTCCCTCTGGACACTTGTCAGAACAAAGAGTATGGACTTTGCATATCATTTATCCTCTTGTATATAAGGAGATTGTCACATCTTAATGTTGAACCTCACCAGAGAGCAGACCCCTGGAGCATGTGGTGCTCTGCTTTGCATGGGGATGGGCAAAGTGGAGCCTTCCCAGCTCCTGGCTGCCCCGCATTCCCACTGCATGCCCACAGGGAATAACCCCATGGGAGAGGCAGTGGGCAGGGTAACCTCTTCTGGAAGTGACATTCTATACAATCCATTCTGATACTTTGTCTGCCGTTGTAATCACCCGGGGATGGGTGAAGAGGTGTCCCACGGAGCACCTGAGATGTGGGTGAAGAGGTGCCCCCACTGAGCACCCAGGGGAAGAGCTGGCACTTCAGTATCTGTCTGCTCTTTGACTTAACAGAAATAAAGATTCTACTAATCATTTGCAGTGGGTGGCGTTAAGGAATTCTGAAACACTGATCACAGAGGAAAGGAGATATTTCAGGCATTAGAGTTATCAAACCTCTGGTTAAAGTGATTTCTTTACCCATGTGGCTGCATTCATGCATTGAACTTGGCTACCTAAAATCTTCTGCATGCCAAAATATGTAACAAGAGCCGTGGGACCAGGGCTTTTCTCAGGTACTGTTTACGATGTGTGCATGGCTGAGCGTTGGCACACAATTCACAAAAATGATGATGTTCTCCTCTCACCTATCTGCTGCTGAGAGCAAGTGTGAAATGACGCCCTTCGTGTTTGCAGGGGATGCCAGTGTATGCACCCCACTGACTTGTGATAATGGTGGGCAATGAGGCTGTATCTGTGGGAGAGAAGGAACACGTAGCTTGTTGTAAGAGATGATTTTCTTTTGTACCTTTGTCTCAAAGCTTGCTGAGGAACACTGATGGACAAGGGCTGAGAAATCCTTTGTCTAAAGGACACAGATGGACAAGTCTAGACAAGTGCTGGTCGAAGTTGGAGAAATCTTTTGTCCGAAGATTTGCAGGTCTGGGGCAACAGAGAGAGATAATTAGCATCTTAACGGCTGGGAAGCGGTCTTTTGTGTGGGCTCATCTCGAGGGAGATAAACATCTCAGGCAATTCCCGCAGGTGACTCTTACCAGAGTGCCCATGTTTTCAGAAGAAGAGGGATAAAAAGGGACCAACAACCAAGAGGTTAAGAGTCTGACATCAGATGCCTCATGATGAGATGCCTGCCTGCTGACGGACTCTCCTGGGTCTGGGAACGGCGTGCAACGGGACACTGCTGGATCTTGATGGTGAATATACCTTCTTTACGTAGTTCTTGCTCCTTTCCTATCTCCCACTTTCCCTTCCTCATCACTTTAACTCATAATTGTCTCCAGCCTCTCCTTCCCCATCTCCCTGATGATAAGGATTTGTACTGGTTGGACCAACATTTGGATTGTTGTTTCTTAATACATATATCAAAGAATCTTCTTTCCCTCCTATAAACTGGAGAGAGGCACTTGTTCAGGCAGAGCAGAACCAGTTCAGCTGCAGCTGGTTTCTGTCTCCCCCAGTTAGCACTGTCCATTTTGGATGGCAAGAAAGCCTATTGCACCACCCAATTGCTGAGACTTAAATGTTATCTTGTGTTCAAAGAAACGTTCTGGTATTTAGGGAAAGTCTGTCTGTCACAGTGCCAGCACTGGCTTGGGAGGCAGAAGAGGACAATTTGTGCTGTCCTGTCACAGAGCTGCTATGGAGCCCTGCAGACTGATGGTGCATCTCTGTGAGTCTCTGTCCTCCAAGCCATCTGCCCAGCCACGTTGCTCTGTTTATTCAAGAGGTTCATTTAGGTGCCTACCGAGTACACAGTTGCAGAGTTAAAGGTGAAACACATGAAAAGAACAAAAACACTGTCCCGTTTCAGCAGATGTTGTAGAACTGCTTGTCCATAACGGCCACCAGCATCAAATCCACAGTACACCTCTGTGTGGCTGTTTGCAGTCAGCAGCAAAGCAGACTTCAGAGCATGTAGGTGCATCCAATAACCCAGTGCTCAAAACTGTATTTCCATTTTTCTTTCGCTCTTTCAATATATATATATTTTTTCTCCTACTATTGTTCATGGAACAGAAGAAAAAGAACTGCACTGTAATATAAAAGAAAGGCAAATTTACCCCCATTAGCTATTTAGTCTCTTCACTAAGGGAAGATTGACTTCCCTTTAGCATGAGTGGCTAATTTTGGCCAGCCTAGTTTCAGCATGCCTGATGCACAGCCCCAAAACACCATCTGCAGCAAGGAAAGGTGAGTTCATCCCCAGCATCCCTAAGTGCAATCTGGCAGTGTCCCAACAAGTAAAGCAATGGGTTTGTGTGGTGGAGATCTCATTTCAGTGTTGCCTCTGAATGATGCAGGATAAGCCACCCGCAGTCTGTATCTCATGTTTCCATTGAGGAGATGGATCTATAAGGCTTGCTGTTGAGATGCGCTATGTAAAAACTAAAGGAAAGTATTCTCAAATTTAACTTTGAGGAGTAGAATGTCTAAGTGGAATTTAGAATTGTCAAAATAAATAGTATTGTAAATTAAACTGGAAGAACATAAACCTCCTCGTTAAAAAGATATGAAAGACCAATGAAGTCAGACAGTCCCCAGAAGAGTCCTTGGGCATCTTCAGGCATGGTAAAGTCAGTGTTTCTGAGCCAAATTAACTGCTCTTTGCACAAAGACAGCATCGCTGCCAGGTGGCTGTAGGGGCCTAGAACATTGGCAGAAAAGGCAGCTCAAGAAGCAGGACCAGGCTGGAGGTGCAGGACTGGTAGAATCACCATCTAAAGGAGGCAAGGACAAGATACTGTGCTTTTATATATTTTCACACAGTCTGTTTTTTTCCCAGGTAAAATGCATCTTGAAGACTGGCATTTATAGAAAGAGTTATGCAAGAATCATTACGATACTTTCATTTTGCTAACTTTTAAATTTTGCTGGGAAGTTGAGTGGGCTTTCTGGCAAAAGGAAAGCTATTAAGAGGGTGCTGAGCACCAGACTGGCTGGAGAAGAGCTTGGTGATCCTCGCTAATACTCAGCTGGCTCCTGATTAGTACTTCAGGTTCAATTTATCATGATGCAACGATAGCTATTCCACAGCATTACACAGCATTGATTGAAGTGGTGATTTCCGTAGCTATTTCTGGAAGAGCAGCAGAAGAAAAACAAAGCAGGTGAGATGAATAGCTAGCAGTGAATCTGTTTAAATATTTATATAACAGATAGCAAAGATTCAGGATCCATTTAACATACGCAGATTTCATACACTAAGATGAATAATTGCTCTTCTGTAATACCATTCTATTTATTTATTTATTTATTCGTTCATTCATTTATTCTTTAAAATTGTATTACCCTTTTTCCTATGATTTGAGGAAAGATTTTGAAAGTATTATGTTGCCCTTGAATCGAATTTTGAATGATCATCAAATGCCAATCTGGAAAAATTCCATTTTAATGAAAAGAGTTGTTGTCAACTTTTGCTCTGTTGAGAGCAGAATTTGGTCCGTGATTTTGAAAGAAGGGTCTTAAAAGTAGAGAAAAAAAAGATAGAAAAGAGATACTGCTGGCACAAAAGAGTTTTTTGTCAGAAAGAAAAAAAAAAAAAAAAACCCAACACAAAAATTACAATTTTCTTTTTAGATTAGAAAATCACAGTCCTGGAACAGCAGAAAATTCTGTAAACGAATCTAGAAATAGCTTTTAAAATTAAAATAAAAACTGTCTCTTTTTTAGACTGCTAGAGTTACATCTGACGGAAAATATTTAATGCTTTAAATTCAATAGTGTTCCCCAGACCCTTTAGAACAGCGCAGTGTACGCTTAAAAAGAACTACTTCATCTATTTAATTAAGAGAAACTACTATCAAAGCAGATTTCGCATTTAAAATTCGTGTTTAAACTTCTCACAGATTAAGTGAGCTTAAACAGTTGCTATTCCTGACTTTAACAGCATTATAAAATACATTAGAGATTGAGAGGATAAAATTCTGCCATGTTAGGTTATAACCTAACTGCTATTTGCAGTTGTAAGGACTACTAATGGCGCAGGGACAAGATTTATTATAGTAAAGACATCCTGCTTAACATTACCCTTGTCATTCCATTAATAATGACTGCTTATGAGCCATCTCGTTGGCATCTTTGTTGTCCTGAAAACTTAAAACTCGCAGCACAATTCTTTACGATGTGCTACATTGCCCCCTCTGGGTATTCCTGACCATTATCCCATTTGGTTATATTCAAAACTGCTGCCTCCTGAGAGAGCATTAGGGCTGACCTTTAACCCTGCAATATTCTTGGTTCAAATGGCGTAATAACATGTAGTGAATATTTACAAGCATACTTATACTATAATAGAGTACTGCTGTGAACATTAGCACATATTTTCTGCTCAATCAGGCTTTGATGTAGAGCTTGGCGTGTACCCTGGAGAAAATGCAGTCCCCAATAAGCTGTGCTAGTGAAACACCCTTGAACCTAAACAGCTTACGCAACGTAAACTGCAGCGATGCAGATTAGCAGGCGAACATCTCCGTGTGCCGCGCGGTCCCAGCAGCGCGTGATGCTGCTCTGTTGGTGGAATCTGGGCATGCGCACACATCAACCCACCCTGCCTTCCCCACCTGCCAGCCATGGTGCTCAAACCTGTACGTAATGTGGCAGCGGGTGATAACTTCCCTGGTTCCATAGGAATCGTGCAGAGGGGCTCTTTATAAAATTTAATTAATGGTTTTTTTTTAGTGTATAGGCAAACATCTCCTGGATTTCATCGGGGCTGTTTTTACTGCCACGTGACTTCATGCAATGCTGTCCTCCATCTAAAAGATGCGTCCTTCCTCACCCTGCTGCCTTTCTGCCCTCTCCATCCTGGCTGTGCTTTCCCCACATGCCCCCAATATCACTGGAGTCACTTTCCTCTGATAGCAGCTCGCTCACCTCCCTCTGCATCTGGACCCGTTGTTCTCTGCACCCAGCAGCACATCCCATCCCTTTATTTATATTTGATGAGTGGAAGTGGTGGAGTGTTTGGTGCCCCAAACCTTCAACATTACCAAAGTGATGTGTGCTGTAACATGCTTACCGCAATGCACAGATGACATGTAGATTGCTATGAAGGTCTGCCTTGGGCATAATGATGATTTTCATTTCATATGGGTGTAGGTTTTTCTAAATTTGTTCCCCTTAATCTATGTTTTCTCCTTCCTTGACAACAAGGCTATTACACCCTAAATATCGTTACATCCCGTTTTGATTAACTCTGCTCTGTTGCCTTATTCGGTAGGGTGCCCAATGGAAGAGGAGAGATGACAGAATCACACAGAATCACAGAATGGCCAGGGTTGGAAGGGACCTCAAGGATCATGAATCTCCAACCCCCTGCCACATGCAGGGCCACCAATCTCCTTATTTAATGCTAGACTGGGCTGCCCAGGGCTCCATCCAATCTGGCCTTGAACTCTTCCAGGGACGGGGCATCCACAGCCTCTCTGGGCAGCCTTGAGATTGGGTTGATACTTCTCCCAAACCTGCCACTTTTTATCTGTGTATGTTTATGAGTGGGTAGTCAGTCTGTGCAGATGAAAGTCCAGCTGTGGGGAGGTTCAGCGCAGAGGTAGTATGAGCTTTTAAAAAAAACCCTGTCATACTTATGAAAAACTTGGACTTGGCAATATCTGTCTGTCTTCAGCTAAAGGTAGAATAAACCTTCTTTATTTTCTTGGCATACCTTATAAACTTGTTACATTTTTTGCATTAAAATCCTCCTATACAAAGGAGATGTCCATTTTTGATATTTTATTCATAAGATCCCCCAAGGTGTCATTGAAATTCCTGCAGTCTTTCATCAGTGAGATCCACTCTTGGAGAGCACACCTGCACAATAGATGAAATGGCCGTCCTCTGAGAATAATGGCAGCCATCCTGATATTAATTTGGTTCCAAGTAATTATCAAGTTCATATCTCTCAGTTTGCTAGGTAACTTTTTCTTCCTTTTGATTTCTTTTTCCCCATGCAAACCGGCCCTCTTCAGTGGGACTTTAATCCAGGCTTTTCTTTAACTAAGACATTCTTTAACCATGACATTCCTTAACAGCTACCTGTCTTGTCCCAAAACTGTTAATGCTCCAGGTTCAGCAATGTGCCACGTGGAATTTTAGGTACCAGATATGATTTGTTAATGCTCTAGGAAAATAAGGTACCCTGTATCAGTTGTATGCAGGTGCTGCTGTACCAATCACAGCCCTGTCTATTTGAGTTGAGAGTCAGGCCCAGGTCTTCAGTGTCATTTCCAAGGGATGTTCAGCTATATTTCCTAAAATAATATTGAGAAATAGAGCTGGTACATGTCCACAAGTCCAGCTCACAATAGGAACTGCACTGAGTGGCATCCGCACAGGGGACAAATGCACTCTTTCTGTATACCTACTTAGTATATGTACACACTAAGTGTGTAGGAAATTGTATATGTGTATTTGTGTGTGCAAACTGCATCTGAAATAGAGATTTAAAAAAGTTATTATTACTGGTTGGGAAGTCTTGGTGTGGGGATTTGTGGCAGCACAGAGGTCTGGGGCAGAGCAGGAGCCCAGCAGATCTCCTCAAGCGATTTGGGGTTTCTCTTTCTTTCCCTGTATTTTCTCAACCAATTTGTATTTTGAAGGAAGCCTGCTAGAAATTTTGTGTTTTCTTCAATTCTTTCAGTTTATTTCTGTTCACACAGCTCTCCTTTTCCCCCTCATTGGCAGTAAATCCTTAGGCTGAGCCATCCATTTATTACCAGTTGGCAGTTGTTCAGTCTTCCAGTCTACAGTGATCCGTTTTTTAGCTGCCAATAGTGCAGCATTAACAAATCTGTTCTGATATTTATCTATGGCAGTGTCTTTTGTTAAACGAAGAATACAAAGTTTAGGACACACAGTATTGGTGTTTTTATTGTATCAGGTAGGCCACTTAAAACTTCCCTCTGATATTTTTCCAGCACAGAATAACACCTCCAGCACTCTGTACATCCTGTGATGCAGTTTTCTCCCCTGTATTTTTCAGATGCTCCTTCCAGACAAAAAAAAAAAAAGAGGAAGGATTGATGGGAATATTGTTTTTTTTTTTCTTGGTGATTTTCTAGAGAAATGTCAGCGTCACGGAGAACAGTGAATAACTTATTGATCTGATTTTTTTTTTTTAATATATTTTTTATGTACGTAATTATTGGCATTTTTGTATAGAAAAGTATTTTACACCCATGTAGACGCCATCACCTCAGGCTGACAGCCCAGGGCTTCGAATGATGGAGGATTCAGTCCCCACATGTGTGCCTTTGCTCGCTGGGCTGCCATACTGGAAAAAGAGATGGCTCTGGTTTTCTGTTTGTTTTTCTATTTATGTATTTATTCACATATTTCTTTCTTTATTCTTAATAGTGGGAGAACAGTGTGGGTTGCAAATCGCATTAACTTGTAATTGTTGAAGGTTGCAGAATATTAGTGGCTTTAATTAAGCAGCCTACTGGTAGACTGGATAAAAGATACATTCACGGCGCATCTACATCTTTTTCAGTCATCATACACTTAAATTGCAAATTCCCATGAACTGTAACCCAGTGTCTTATGGCTCTTGCTTCTACATTTCCCTGCAGATCTTCTATCTTCAGCAGTGTCAGAGTGGGAGGATGTGACTGTTAGCAAAGGTATAGCTCTATTAAACTGCAGAAAAAAACTCAACATTCAAATGACGTTAAGGGTCTGATTTAACACTGCAAGGAAAACTGAGGGAGACCAATCTCTGTAGATCCTGCAGTCCTGCCCACGAGATGCTGCTTCCCATGTTTGGTCCGCTCTACTGGGTTTGCATAAACATGGTGCAGGTCAGTGAGTACTTGCACTCCATCTGTAAGCACTGGAAAACTCAGCTCTTGGTCCAGGAGGGCTGCCTTCAGCCTGACTGAAGTTTGGCAAATTTATTAGCATCCGGGAACAAGGTTGTAGATGAGGGAATTTAAGTCACTGTTAACATCACTCTGTAATGTATTATGACTTTACATTCATAATTTTTATTTCCAGAAACATTCTTTGATGCCAAGTGCTTTGCAGGCAGTGGAATGACTTCCAGCAGACTTGGGTAAGTTTGATATTGGGCCTGAAATGACGAGGCCCAGAGCCAACATGCTTTCTTGTTTTTAAAATGAAAGCTACCTTTTCTGACATTCCAACCGCCTTTCTCTTCCTCTCCCACTGTGTTTTATTATTTGTTCTGTTTTGTTTTGTTTTTGTCTTGACCTGGCCGTAAAGAAAACACATTTTCTCAGAATAAACATGGAAACCACCAGCCTCAGAGCCTTTCAAAGGGGGTTGGCTTTCCCTTGATGGCACTGGGCTGTTTTCCCCTCAGGTCTCTCCTTCTGCACAGGCAGATGCTGGCATGCCCCTGCCTGCTGGTGGTGGCACATTAGGTTGCTTTGCTCCATCCTCGCCCTTTGGAGACATGGCTGAGGTGTGGTGGGATTGGGTCTGTTCCCATCTGCTGGATTCAGACTTAGTTAAGATTATTGTGTTTTTTTTTGTTTTTTTTTTTTTTCCCTGACTCCTCTTTTTCTTCAGAAACGTAGCTGTTTATAATCAGTTTAATGCAGATAAAACCATTACTTCTTCACTCTTCAGAAACTCTTTATGCTTCTTAATTAAAGCCTTTGTCTGAGCACAAAATAATTAATACATAAAATGAAGCACAGGGAAAGAATCAACTGTGAAACTAGTCACTCAGTTGTATATTTAAACAATATTTAATCATTAGAGTAACACAGTGCTTGCACTTTTGGAAAGAAAACAAGCCTTATACTTCATGTTTATTTAACACTTTGACTAGTTCATTCTTGGAGGTATGAAATGAGGCTTATGGAGTGCCAGAGCAGTAAATCATATGTTCTGAAAATTACTGGGTCTTAAACAGTAGTGTCATTTTAAACCTAAACAGTTCAGTGGTGCACCAGCATATAAAACTGACCTCTTATAACAACATCTACTGTTTACACTGAAAGGCAAGTAAAGGAAATAAAAACAAGGCATAAAATATGCTGTAGTAGGGATGTCATTTTCTTGTGTTTCTGCCTCTATTCTGGATACTGATGGGCATGATAACTTTCATACAACCACCACGCTTAAGACAGAACGTGTTGAAAATGCCATGGGTATATGTGTGTATCCAACTGCCTATAGACAAAAACTTGGGTGGCATCTGACACCAAAGTGATTTCCACTGATATTTACTCAGATATTCAAACTCATTTCTTTTGGCAACGTGCTTGTCCCCTTCATAATAACTTTTTTTTTCTTTTTACCAATGTTTTAATGAAAGAGTTTATTGTCAGGAGTATTCACTGGAAAAGAAAATCAAATATTCAGTTTCTTTTGTGGAAAGTAAATGCTGAATGCTTAGATTTGTAGGTTGTATGATTAGTTGACACTTTACATACATGCACAAAGACATATGTTTATTATGGGCTGCATACAGGCTCCATAGCCAGCTATGCGCTTGGCTAACAGAATAACCAGAGGGTTTGGCTTAAAAGCAGTCATTTTTGTCAAAATTGTTTATCCACACTATTTAACTTACCTCAGAGACAAGATTTCATGTAAAATACACAGATGAATATTTCTAACGAAAATCCAGAGACTCCCCTAACCCAGAATTAGTGGTCGTCTCTGAGGTCTGGGGAAACAATACCAAATTTGCCACTTGAAATCACTCCTCTGTGTCTGACCGGTTCAATATTGATACAGGTTTATTATCCAGCTTCAGAGCATTTTGCAATGCTGTTCATTCTCCTAATTGGATAACTGTTGGCTGCTGCTGATGAAAAAGCTGTTGTGCATCTTCCCCACCACCAGTCTGGTCCATGGCCCCTTGCTGGGCACTGGGAGGTAGGAATGGCCCCCACATTCTTAATTTTATTTTCCAGTTTTTAAGAGGAGGATATACCTCTGAGTGGTAAGGAGCAACATCAGAGCAGTCATGCTAAGTTAGTGTAGGATGATACTGATATCATTTTGCAGTTCAGTTCTATGATGATTCTTAGGAAAGAACCACACTGGTTTTAAGGCTATGGACAGAGGTTTTAAGGCTGGGTGTCAGAGAAGCTGATGACAAAGGCAGAGTATTTGCTGACACAGGACTTCTTCCTGAGTAAAGAAGACTTCCCTTAAGAAAAGATGGTGCTATTTATTTCCATGCTAACATCACTGGTTTCTTCTGTGCTTCTACAAGTGCTTCACGATGTTGGTGGCGAGAAATGATGGGCTCAGATCTGCAGAGATTTTGGAACAGCCTTTTTCTAGTTTGGATCTTGAATGAATGGAACACTGAAACTCTAATTAAAAGTATTTTTTAAATGTGATCCTTCAATTAACTGTATCGGTTGTGTTTGTGAACTATCTAAAACTTGCATTATTAATGAACACACAGTGTTAATATTAGTTTATTTATCATTCGGAATGTGACTTTCGAGTTAATCATACAAATCATGCTGCATTCCATTTTGATTAATGTGTGAAGTTCATGCAGGCTTAGTTAAACAAACATTTATTTTGTGCGATATATTATGAAGTAATAACACATTTCTTCTCAGGCTTAGGTCCTGTATACAAATGTCTTTGAATATGTTGAAAACTTCAACTTCCAAGCAAACATTCTCTTGTTTAGGAGGAAATAGAAAAAATCCTGTGAGCCCCTGTGTGTTCTTTTCTTTAAAAAAAAAAAAAACAAACCAGAAATAATTTCTCTTGCATGAAGTAGCTGCAGTTTGTGATGTCTTGCAAAGTGGTCTGCACACACACATATGTGCTTTCACATGCAGTTGTTTCGTGGTATTGCAGTTTAGTGATGCACGTGCTGCAGAATTGGAATTAATCTTCACATTTGTGTTCCTTACGCATGACCTCCATTACGCAGATGGGTAGCATCTCAGCTGTGCTGATACGGTCTCAAAGCTTCCAGTCCCCTCTGCCTTGTGTTTGCCCACACCTTGCCCCTTTGTGCTGCCCAGGCATGCTTCACGTGCAATTCCATGTGCATTATTGCAATATTGTTAATAGTAAGAGAGTATTTCAACTGTATTGAGTATTGCTTAGCAGAACTTACATGCTGGTTTGTGAAGTCGCCTTTCTCTTTGCTCTTGTGTGTGCATGATCTCTGGGACACTGCATGCAGTGGTGCAGTCTTCAGCTGCTCTCGGCCGATGGACAGGATTTTCAAAGGAAGGTTTTATTTCTGATTCGGATAAAAAATGCTGATGTGCCATTCAGTTTTCATTAAACACAATATTGTCAGCCACAGGTCATTAAAAATGAAGAAAGAAATGTGATGTTATTAAAAGTAGGAAGTACATCTTGATCTGTTTTCTGATTCCGAAAAACATTTATTCTTTTGCAATCTCTTTTCTGATTCCATGAGTGTTAAGGACTTAATTTAAACCTTAGTAAAATTTGAGAGGCAGACATAGCATCCTGGTTCAAGTAGTCTGAGACTTCCAGAAAAATCTGAGTCCCAAGAAGGAAGGTCAAAATCCCAGGAATTACAATGGGGTTGATGAGTCTTTCCTGAAAGAGAGACACGTTGTCCTGATGGCCAATTGTGCCAAATTTGCGTTGTGTAAGAGACCACATCTTAAAATCATTAGGAGGATTTAAGATTATTTCATTTAGGGAGGAAGTACATATTTAATTAATAAAATTAAAAGTTTATGAAATATGATGAATTTAAATGATACAGAGTCCCTTCCTTCATATAGCCAAAGCAAGGTCTTGGTTCTGGAAGGTCTGTGGATGCTTCAATATATATATGTATATATTTTCATCTTGACGGTGAAATATTTTGTTATTAAAAACAATTTTTTTTGATAAACGATCTGTCAAGAGGAGGTGAATTTAACTTGTTTGTTTGTTTGGTCAGTAAGATAAATACATAGGCAAGGAGCCAAGCAGCACTGAACTTAACGAGGGCTACCGCGTGTTTCAGTGTTCCTTCAATTCCAACACGTCTGCTTTAACAAGTTGCAGGGTAGATGTTACAATTTTCATCCATAATATATGATCAGTTTGTAAGAATTTCCTCAACACGCGAGAAACATATTTAATGCTAACATTCTCAAATTGGAGTTAGTTATAAATAATGCACTAATAGATGTGAAGGAGCGTAAATGATTCCTTTGTGTTGTACCTGCAGGTTGTTAGTGCATCTTTAAAAAACAAACAAAAACTCTTTTCCGTGATATTTATTCCCATCTCTTCCATCAAAGGGGTTACAGTCTTTGTACCTTTTTATGTAAATTAAAAATCTTTAGCCAGTTCTGTGTCAAAAATAAATAGTTGAATGAGCTTGCAGACAACATTTATTTTGTATGTACATTAATGGGCACTTCCATTTTTTCCTGCAGGCTAGAATCCACTTTGAAATTCATGTTTGATAAATTCCCTGGCTTTCCGAGTAATTTAGCTGTCTATAGGGCTGTTGATCCTTTGAGTGTATTGCTGAACCATTGGGACTTGTGCACCACATCTGCATATCCAAGTTCAAATATATACTCAAGATGATTGGTTTAAACTTTAAGTTGTTGATCTTATTCCTGATAGATTTGTTAGATTGTCTCCCATTTCATTTCTAAAATCTGTGCCTAATCCATAAATACCCCTTCTTAAATATGTCTCCAATAAATTCACTGATTGAGTTAGTCATTTTGTAAGCACAGAGGGAAATTAATATTCAACATAGCCTAATAATCTTAAGACACAATGCTGTCTGATATTGTGTACATGAATAAGAATTTGAGCGGGGCATTTACGGATCAGACTGAGTCAAGGTACTACTTTCTGAAGTGGCACAGTTCCCTCTGAAAATAATTGCGCTGCTTCTGAGCATTTAAAAAGTGAAGAGCTTTCAGTGAGATATTAAATTAGCAGTACTTGGACGTGTTGGTCTTCCTCAGCTTCCCATCGTCTTATGCTAGTGGAGCTTTGCTTTTTCTCTCCTTTTTGAGATCTCATCTAGGCTCATATTTGCTGCACAAGAAGACAACAGAGCAGCTGTAGCAGCAACATTTAGAGCACGTTGAGAGCTACAACAAGAAACAGCCATCTGCAAGTTCCAGCCAGGCTGATTCCAACATAACCTGTCCTAAGCTGCTGTGCAATGCCTCCAGGAGGAGTGCCCACAGGAGTGCCCATTCTGCTGGGGGTGCTCCCAGCACACAGTATGTTCTGGCCATGGGCACGGAGCCCGGTGTTGTGCAGCTCCCAACAAAGAGAATCAAGCAGGCTGCTGGGAGCTGCGCCCATGCAGAAGATGGAGCATCACAGTTTTCACCTTACCTGACTCAGTTTATTTAAATGCTGTTGCCCCACTTTGTACATTTGAAGAAGAATTTACAAGAAGCCCCACGAATAGAAATTGTTTCACAGATCCTTTTGGATGTGAAATGGCAGTGCCATTCTGTTGCAATGCCACTCGTCTTTTCCTGCCAGCAGTTTCAGGTACGACGTGATCTGCAATGATTTCTTTTTATTCTGAAATAAGTGATAACAGCATTATTTGAATATGGAAGCATTCATTAAGTTGCTATTAATTTTAGAGCATTCTCACTTTACAACAATATTCATTTATTACATTTCCCAACTGGAGAAGGTTCTTCAGGGGTGTGTTGCTTTGCAAGAGGCGTCTGTAGGTGCTGTGTGTAATAACCCACATCTTCAACTGCATTACATTTCATTTTTTTTTCTATTCTTTTTAAAGATTCTAACACTGTACCTCTTGCACTCTTTCAAGGTAAATTCCAAAAAGTCCCTTGCCTTAATTAATAAAACCAGTCTGATGCGTAGTATCAGAAGTCAAATGTAGCATCCCTTAAGCCCTTTTGTGATAGAGAGGCAAAGAGACGCAGTGGGAGGGTTCTCTTGGTTGTCTGCTCTTATTGTTTTTTGGTTTTTTTCATTGTATGTGAAAACTCATCTCTGATGTTAAATTTGTAGCCAGGGTTTAATGAACTGAATTGATGAGCATCAAAAGGCTTAGGGAGATCACTTTCTGGTTTTGAAACTAGCATAGATCTATACGCGTATGTCTGCCCTGTCTCACTGGGGTTAGTGTTTATTCCCTTAAAAGACTTCTATTTTTTTTTTGTGTTGTGCAGCCTGTGCTTTTTTCCAGGGGAGAAAAATGTGTGCAAATGTCACAGGAGGAGGAGAGTAAAAGTGCTCACCTCTGAAATTAATTTTTTCTTTTTGCATGAAACCAAGTTTGCTCAGAAGCAGTACCATGGTGCCATAATGTACGACATGATTTACTACTTCTCTCACTTAAATTAACAAATTGGAGCATATTTCATCAAGATAATTAAGCACATCTATAACCTTAATAATGTGACTTTCTCTCACGTGCAGTCCTACTAAAGCCTAACTTTATCTTCAAAACTAAGTGCATCTAAAACACAAGCAGATCCTTGTCGCCTGTATCTCCTTATTTTGGGCTACTGGCCATCCTTCCAAGTCTGCTGCTATGTTCTGTCAGAACTGCTCCAGGATGTATAGAGTCATAGAGTCACAGAGCATCCCAAGTTGGAAGGGACCCATAAGGATCATCAGATCCAACTCCAAATACGTTGATTTGGAATGATGAGTGAGTTCATACTAAAAACATGGCTTCAGATTAGTGATGAAGTCATTGATCTATTTTTGTCACTAAAATAGGGATCCTCCCTGCTCCCCAAAACTGCAGAGCAAAAATTCAAAATCCTTCTGTTCCGAGTCCATGATTGGTGCAGTGCCAAGTCACAGCTGGAAGCAATGAGTGAGCACCAGGTGAGAAGGTGTTGCCAACCCACGGAGCTCAGGTGCAAGCAGTAACCTGAGTGATCAGAGGGGTGGATCCAGGCTCCACCCCCCCTCTCCCTCATTTAAGGGTTAGCAGCTGAAGGAGTAGCTTCTTTCATGGTTTTGCTGTAACCTTCTTTTGCTTATACAGCTCGTCCCTCATGAGATGTGGTTTTGATGCTTTGTGTTGCCATTTTGTGACCTGGGCAGGAGCACTGTAAGTACAGGGAGATTCCTGGGTAGAAGTGATGAAGCCTAACTCAGAGTGCTGTTGGGCTGTTAATGCTCCTATTTCTTTGCTTAGTTTTTAAAATGGTTGTAGTTGTTTAGCAAGCATTTGCAGAGAGTGTAGACTGAGACTTGTGACCACTTCTGCCTTTCCTAGTATGTTTTGTTTGCAGCCATTTAGCATGAAGAACTCAACTTCTGTGCCCTTGAGGTGACACGATGGCAATAGGAACACAGAAGTTTTATGTGTGCTGTGTAGGAGCACAGCTTGTAAGCCACTGCGTGCATGCTTTAAATCAGCCCACGTCCTACAAAGCAGTTTTGCCCAGACCTAGAAGCAGATCTGGGTAGATCTGAATGCACCCAACACAGTGGCCTTCTCTGGTGTTTTGTGGATTTCAGATGTGTCCATTGATTTCCTCCTTGTCCAGCTGTTTTTTTTTTGTGTGTGTGTGTTTGAAGGAAAATTACTCCCCCAGTTTCATCCACCTCTCTTTGCTGTGCTGCCTACTGAAGCTTTCTGCTCCCACCAGCTCCCCATGAACCTCCAGGTGTCCCGTGGTGCTGCTCCCCCCATCCACTCCCTGTTCCTCCCCTCCAGCCCCCCCATGGCCCCAGGTTGGCTGTGGTCAATTTTTGTTTCATCTTGCAGTCGGTATTACATAAATAGTGCAAGCTTGTCCTTGCCTCCCGTGATTGATGGGGAGGTATATTTGTACATATCGATTGAGATAAAAAATTAGTAGTTTGCAATAGGAAAGGCAAATTAGTCATCAGAAGGAAGGTGCTTGGAGTATTTTAAGAGTTCCTTGATTAATTCTCATGCTGTGAGTTCTTCTGACAGTAAGTTTTATGTCCTGAGATGTGGGAGGATGAGGCAGTAGTATCGGGTTATTGCAAATTTTACTTTTACTTCTCCCTGATTTATTTTACTGGCACTTTCTGCGATTAGACACAGAGGGTGAAAATGACTTCATTTTGGGGTGACAACAGCACTTTTATTTGTGGCTGAACTAGGAGCCAGGAAGAAGGGTGGAGGTTTCAGCTACACAATTATTTTCCTTTTTGCATAAAAATTAATATTAAAAAGTTAGTATGTGTGAAATCCAAATAGTCATAACCCATGGTGACAAATCCATCCGTTGGATGTTACTTCTAAAGGAGGAAAGCACTAATTCTTGATATACAGATCAGCCTGAGAGGTAATTTTTGGTCTGCTTACTTGACAATTTTTTTCCTAATGACCTCATTGAAAGTAGTTTTTAATAAGCATCCTAGGAGACTGTGTGCCCTCCATCTTATTCCTAAAATACTTTTCACTTTCCCAAGGATTTTGTGGCGTGTCTTTCAGTTTCCTTTATTACAAACTATAATAGAATTCTTACCAATAAAAATTGGCTTATATTTGGCACTGTTAATTTGTCCAAGAATAATTTAGATAGAAATTCCAATTACTTTGCAAGGAACACATTTGCTACTGTACTCTCTCAGCTTGTTTAAAAAGAAGTCTTTGATAATTTGCAAGCATTTCTCATGAAAGGCAATTCTACTTAACTTGAATCCAGAAGGAAAAAAGACGCACAGAGGTTTCAATTTTTAAACTGATAACAAAGCACTATATTTATGCTGTTACATTTCAGCACAAAGAGACTGCAAAATAACCTTTTTTTAGTTAATGGTTGGAAAAAAAAGATTTAATTGCTCTGAAACACTTATTCTATGTATTATCTCGTTGATTAGAAGACAGTTGTAAATGACTTATTCAATGTAATTGCAAACTTTGGCATAGAAACCAAAAGTAAATTGTATGCCCTTGCAATCTGACGAGTAGTGAGTTTGAACACTTTTAATTGAGTGTTTTCTGTAGTCAGAAGAGGTACAGTATTTAGGATTTAGACTTTTCTTGGTGATTTGAGCATTGGCGCCCTTCAGACTTCAATTAGGACAACTCTGATAGCCAACTGTGCAGCAGGATGCTGTCGTTGTGGTGATTTGCAGAAGTAAGAAATACACGTGGTGGATAAGGGGAACTGTGGGCAGTGATTTCAGTAGTGTGGTGGGAACTGCCCTGTGCTTTGGAGCTCGTGGTACTGGACAAGCACTGAGCAGAGAGAGAGCACAATTCAAATGCTGCTTCACAATATGGTGACATTGGCATCAGCCCTGACTGGGAAGCACATCTGTGTCCAGAAACATCAAATTAATCAGATGGTGGAAGGCAGAATGCAGTTCTTGTTTGAGGGCTTTTTGGATGAGATCCACTGCTTGGTTTGGGAACAGCCACGTTGTCGTTAACCTTGCTCAAAAACCCTGGGGAACCAAGTTCAGGATATACTTCTGGTTGTTCCCACCCTGCTGTAAGATGCTCAGCCATCCTTGCTGCCATGCTGAGATCCAGACACCACCAGTTCAAGAAAGTAATGCAGTGGCTGAAGAGAATTCTGCTGTGCCATTTGTGTTCAGCCTTGTAATGATCATCTGGGAGCTACCAGATCACTGCTGGGCTGGCTGAACCAAGAAGTGAGGCCCTCCACTGACTAGTGTCACTTCATCCTCCAGTGTGTGCCATCTCCCAGCATAACCAAGTACCACACAGGTGCTGATTTTAGACAGAATGAAATGTAAAACAGGAGTTGTGCTGTGGAACACAACACCTTGATAGAGCATAGCATGCAAAGCCAGTACCCAGCAGAAAGAGAATCAAACCAGAAAGCAAGAATGAGGTGATAAATACCCAAAACATACAGGAAATTGCATACTGTAAAAACTTGCATAGTTTTATGCTGCATTTCTGTCTGACTTTGCTGTAACTGTACACGTTTATTGGCCGTAGTCACACTGAGGAGGAGGGTGCCAGGACATCTCTCCAGCTCTCTTTGCAGCAATATGTCCACGAGCCAGAGAGATCAGAGAGCACTGTTCTCCTGCTCCTAATCTGCTGAGCATGAATTGGAGCTGTGTACTCTGGACTTCCTTGATTGATTATTCCTTTAAATCATCGGTTTAGACTTTCTGCAGGAACAGTCATTTCTCATTAGTTACTAGTTTGGAAACCCATGGTATATTTAGACATCATATACATTTGTCAGTGAAGAGGAGCTTAAATGATCTACTTTGTTCACTGCTTAATTATGTTATTTTACTGTTCCTGAAAACCTGACACAAGGCAAATTTACATTACTGTGCTCCTAATTAGACAATAATCCTTAAGGATTTGAATGATACATACCCAAAGTAATTTCCTTGTTCACTAAATATGAATTTCCTTAAGTTAGGTTAAGAAGATGGCACGATGACAGCAGGCGTTGTGATGATGACAGCCCTCAACTTGTTTGTCTCTGGAGTCGAAATCTATTAAAAGACACACAATGATCTCAGCAATTTCTTAAAGCATAGGATGTGAAATCAATAAACAGTCATATATGCAAAGGAATAAAATATACATTTTATCACTGTTGTTGGGTTGCCCACAAGTCCATGCTACTGAACAGTGGAAAATATCTGTACTCCCTGTTTCCCAGCGTGATCTAAGCTGTTCTCTTGTCATGCATTCATCACTTCTGCAGCTCAGACAGGAATGCTGACTAGGAAGTTGGCTGTTTTGAAGAAGAGGTCTCATAGGGTTCTTCATGCCTCAGACACCTCTGGTTTGGTTCTTGGTTCCAAGTGCACTCATTTCATGCATGTGGTGTAATGCGCTTGGCTTTGTCCCTGTCTCTGGCTGTTGTGTGTTGAGAGGTCTTGTGCCTTTTGTTTTGGCCAGGGAGTTGTGGGGTGGTAACATTTAGCATTTTCTTCTATAAGCAGTTTAATTTATTGCATTGCTACATTTAATCTTTGCATTGAATCCAGATGCCACAGTGATGGTGCATAAAAATAATTAAAGATAAATAGGCCATAGCAGCTTTCCTGTTGCCAGTTGCTGTAGCTTGAAGTTGTGTATCAAAAATGCATTTCCAGAGAATTACTTAAATTTCTAACTAGTGCAGAAAAACTTTCCATGGACACTGTCTGGTGTCATGTGTACAGAGCTCAAGGCCTTTTTCAAAGACTTTTCTTTTTCCACATGTCTGAAATCATATTTCTTCCTGCCATAAAATGGAAATCTATAGGTTTTCAGTCTCCTTCTATAACTGTTCCAGTGTCTTTGTTCATAAAATATAAAAAGGCTGAATGTAGAAGTGACAAATGCCCAGTGCTGCTGATGTCAGATGCTCCAACCTGGAGAGAAGCTGTTGTTCAGTGGATCAACATTAGCAGGGGAGTTGGTTTGGAGCTGTGATGGGTATTAAAAAACAAACAAACAAAAGTATGGAGAGGGGGAAGAAATCTTGCACTGCTTGGATGGGATGTATTGCATATTTCAGACCTGAGTTCTGAGAAGACTGCTGCTAATTCTTATCTGCTGTGGCAGTGTGCAAATGCTGCAGTGGAGACTGCTCCAGGAGAGTCATTGCCCTGTCCAGCGATGCATCAAACAGTGAAAAAATATGTGATGGAGATACCTCATAATTATATGATCAGAATATTTCAGCATCAAGTTTACGTAGCTGATATGTCCCTACCACATCAAGAGCAAAATGCTCTCTGGTGAAGCTGAGTTGCAACATCAGCCTTTGCTCCAACCCTGAGCAGACAGATGTGTGGACTTTGCTGCCTGTCATGTGTTTTCCTGCTGATATTGCTATAATTGAATATTTTTGAATGTCTGCTGATGTTCAGGTGCTCCCGGGGGGTGGTTTCCTCCTCAGCCCCAACACAGCCTGCATTAGATGATTTTTGTGTCTCTCAAAAGGTTTGATCCAGTCAAGCAATGAGATCTGTCTGTGGAGTGTGAGTCCCTGTTAGTTTCAGTGGGAGCCTACAGTGCTGAATAGTAAATGGAGAGGCTGGGACAGATTGAGCACTCAATTCATGTGAGTTTTGCTCAGATCTCAGCAAACTGCGTGTATCTGCAATGGAATAGACACTCAGTTAGGTTAAGAATCACTTCTTCATGGTCAGTAAAGCAAGCAAATAAAATTGAGAGAGAAATACATACAGCATCAGCTTGCTGGTATGCAAAAATTACGGTATTTTCTGTTGTAAAGAGAAAGTGTTCAGAAAGAAAACCCATAATCATGTTACTGTATGATCATCCTATATAAGCACATTAGCAAAGCACCATGATAGCAGTCACATTGTGAACCTAAAGCCACCCCTAATTAAACTGTCTGCATCCCCCAGCATTTTCCTGTAATGATGTCAAGCCGCGCAGCAATTAGTTGTCCCTCTATGAATGTAAACACTGTTTGTAAATCATATAAATTTAACCTGCTTTGCTTATTGGAAAGCTCCTAAAATGGAATTAATTAGAATTGTAGATTTTGGAATTCTAATTTATTGAATCATTTTTGAATGTCTTGATATAATATTTTCTCTGATTCATAGCAATTAATTTTGGTAGCAAAGGTAGCACTTATTAAAAAGCTCGGATATAATTTGGGGTAGGACTAATGGTGTGTACAATGGCATGTAAAATATTTTATTGCGTTGCCAGGATTGCTGTGGGTTTATTTTAAAATCAAGACTGAGTCCATTCAAAGGAAGCTGATGCCCTGACCTTTCAGCTTTCTCCATTTGGTACCTACCGCACTACTTCACTCTAATTTGAATGTTAGGTTTGAATACTGAAGAAGTATGCCCTTATGCAGTAGTTCATCTTCTCTTTAGAGATCAGACTAAATGCCCGTGGCAATATGCTAGGAAACATAGCACATTACCATGAAATAGCTCCATTAGAGACAAAGAAATGTAAGCAAAACAAACACATTTGCCACTGTTTTTAGCTCAATTATATTTCTCCAACTGATGGTGTTGCACGAAATGAAAAAGTGCTCAAGACCTAAATTTAGTAAACCTTTTGTTGCAATTTACTCCCGAAAATCCTCTGTTGCTGGAGTGGATGGTTTACCTGAGCCATCAGCTACATAGCACGTTTATGGTTATTGTATTTTACAGGTTGATAGATTTTTATATTCTGTCCAAGTCAGGATCTTACACCACCTGGTTTATTATTTAGTAATTTACAGTGCAGTCAGGCATGTTTGGTTTAATGTAGGATAAACTTATAAATCTATTGTTCCTCCAGTTGCTGGGGTTGGTGTGCAATGAACTACAGAGCTTGATGCGTACATACATTTCAGCTCTGCTTATTTTCTTTGATAGGGAAGCAGGCAATAGATAACACAGTGACAGTAGCATCCCAGGGGATAGCAAAATGTGAGAGCAACACACCGTCAGGTTAGTAGGTCATTATTGTATGAGCACTGAGCCATTAATTGACTACTGTACCAGGCTCAATCTGTGTCAGATTATGGCTTTTGGCAGCAAGGACTGCTATCTAATAGCTAACTTTGCTTCTTTACTATCTTTTTATTGGGTTTTCTGATAAAATTATACATCATAGGTAAGCATATTTGTTACACTTAAAAAAAAAAAAAAAAAGCCAAACAACTGAACAAATAAAACTCTTTCAGAACAGTGGTAACATCAGTAGGTAATTTTTCACATAAGGCAACATCTAGCAGAGCAGTTCTGCTAATACTACTGAGTAGCTTTTAAAAAACTTGTTAAGAAACTGAGTAGACAGATGCTTCATTTAGGGTGAGTAGATACAGCTGGTGCAAAGCTATTAGGAATGGCTATCTGACACCTGAGTTGTTTTACTAGCCGTAAGCTTAGGGCAGTGGTGAGTGTAAGGACTGTATCAACAATGATGGGCAGTGTTGGAGGGAGGCTTGCTGGTTGCTACAGTCTGCTTTAGGAATAAAGCAGGGCTGTCTGCCTTGGCGCAGCTGTTGGGCATGCAGTCCCAAATCAATGTTGAGGGGTGGATTTGTGTAGGAAATTATCTGCTCTTTGCAAACAGGAAAATGTCTGTCTTTATGGGGATCGATGTTTGGGGTGAGAGAAATGGTACTCCTAGTAGCCCTTGAAATGGTAGGGGGAAAGATTCTTCCTTAATCCTCGTACAAGCCATTGAAGTTGTGTTGCTATGAAGCATTTTGTGCTGTTGCAAGCATGTAAGGTGATCCTGTGCCACTTTAGTTAAGTGGAAGGTAAATTCCTGGCTTTAATCAATGGGCTGTGGGAGGCTGAAGCAGGTGGTGTTCAGCCCAGCACTCAGTTGGGGCAAGATTTTGTCCTGGGTTTAAGGTGAAATCCTGACTGTGGCTCTCATATGATTTCAGATATCTGCCATCCTTCGCTGAGACCTTCAGCAACTCCCATCTCTATGCCTGTCAGAAGCAAGCCAGGTACCCAGCCCAGATGAGAGCATTATATGAGTTAATTATTGCCCCTTCAAGAGAAGTCCTACGCTGAGAGCTGTTGTCAGTGGGATTCCCTGGATTTGGTAAGGTAAGTCTGTGTGTCTGTCGGCCTAGGCTGGAAAATGGAATTAATTCTTCATGTATTTCCTCCAATGGAGCGGGGGCCTCAGGCAGGGATTTGGGGTGCCCCAGCTGGGGCTGTGTCCCTGCTCTGTAATGTATCTGCTGGTGTTTGACAGTGTTGCTGAAGTGATAGAGGCCGAGTCTAATTTCTGTTCCCACCAACAAATCGACCTGCTTGTGACCTTGGGCAAAATAGTTAATCCAGCTGGCCCTCAGTTTCCCTATTTTGCTCTCCATTAAAAATGATTTGCTGCCCGAGAGTGTCAGGCACTCCATGAGGACCCAATGTGATTATTAATAATTATCAATATAGGGAAGAGTGTGAGAAGATGGCAAAGGAAGACAGACCTTTATTTCGTTAGAATTGCATTTAGATGAAATGTCATCGTAGCCAATAGCTTGTGGATCTTGTTTTTCTGCTGTGTCTAAATCTGAATAACTTTCACTGGATTTCTTGTGCATTTAAATGACCACGGATAAAAATGTGCAACAACTGAGCTCAGAGCATCTCATCTTGTTTTGTAACTCTGTGCTTTCTCCTTTGCTGCAAAATCATTTCTAGAAATTGGAGAGCAATATGTAAAATATGTTTTTCAGACAGTGGAGTCTGATTACATTGATTCTGCTCTGTGTAGTGCTCTTAATGGAGATTTCTGGTTTCCATTTACTGTAAATTTCTGGTTAGCATTTGGTGCATTGTGTGATGGGACTCGTCTCTATGTTCTCTGCTGCTTCAGGTCCCCTTGGTAGTTTTTTAAAAACTCATTTGGAAGAATTAACTACCTTTTATGTATTTAAAATTTGACTCCACGGAAATCGATGTACAAATAATTTTTATGGTTACAATAAGTACGTTCCATAACACAATACAAATATCTGTATGTAAATCTTGCCTCCGAGGTAGCTATCTACTGTACATCCCAGTACTTATCCTACTTTCACACCTAATTTTCTTTGTGAATCACACATAAAACTCGCATATTCTCTGCTGTGCAATGAAATCATGAATTCTTAGCATGCCCACACATAAGACATTTCTCTGAGAATAATATCCATAACTATTTTTTAAGGAAAAAAATAATAAAAAAAAAAAGCCAGGGAAGGTTTTGGTGCACCATTTATTTTTATGATAATTTAAATATGTTAATACTATACCTAAGAGTTTTATATACATTCACATTTTGCATAAAGAAGAGCTTTTCCTCCTGAGCTCTGGATTGCAAGACTGGGAGGGGGAGGGAGAAACCTGCTCATTGCACGGAAGGCATCTTTGGACACAATATTAAACAACGTCATAAAACTGCATTCTCTCCAGACTTTTAACAACTGTCTTGTACTGCACGGCAGCTCAAAAACATATATTTCCCTTTGCAAACAGGTGTTTTAAAATTAATCCTCACAAATTTGTGAGAGCGTTTAATAAAAGTATATGTGCCGTTGGTGTGCACCTGGAAGGTGGGCCGTGACAAATGGCTTTGCGCTGGATGGGAGTGCATTTAAACACCTTTTTTATTTTTTCCTTCCCTCCTTCCTCCCACTCTTTCCTGTGATGGCTGCTTGGGGTTTTTTCTTAGAGACTATTAATGCCATGACCCTTCTTGAAGGTGTACCTATACCTCATTTTTGGCTTTGGTGACCTGTTGTCCATTGCACCTCGCTCATGGTTGGGTTCCTCCAATGCCATTCCAGGATGGGCTCCAGGTGGCTGGCATCTGGTTGTTCTCCTTTGCCCATGAAGTGGTTTCAAACAGTGCAGATCTGCAGGCCGATTCTGGTGCCATTAGAGATCTTGGCAGTTCTTTGACAGGACAGACCTTCAGCCAGAAACCTGAGAGCTCAGTCCTTGGCTAACAGGTGCTGATGGTTATTGGATGCTTCTTCAAATTTACATTAGTTTTGTGCTTGCGATTTTCTGAGCCTTCTTAAGCAGACTGTGTATTCCTAGATGAAAACTGCTGAGTGCTATTAACGCAGTTCCCCAGTTTTTAATTACTAGGCTGGACTGTGCTGGCCTTCTGCAGCAGCCGTCCCTCAGGTTGGGGCCGAGGCCCTCATGGGCACCCTGGGGAGGGGTGCAGTGGGGGTCCAAGCCCTCGGTTTGGGGTTGGATGTTGAGGAAAGATT
This sequence comes from Chrysolophus pictus, assembly GCA_037305975.1. NCBI lineage: Eukaryota > Metazoa > Chordata > Aves > Galliformes > Phasianidae > Chrysolophus > Chrysolophus pictus. The sequence continues at coordinate 1,614,676 of CM074581.1, forward strand.
CAGTGTGTGAGTGCTGTTCCTCCCACCTGGGCAGATGTGATGGGATGGGTTCATCCCCGAGGTTGTTGGGCTGCTGTTCTGTCTTTCGAAGCAGAATAAACAGCAAGCTGGGTGGCAATATGGAGCAGTGCAGGATCCGGGCAGTATTAACACAAAATACATGCATTTTCCACACAATTATTTCCTCAGAAGTGAGAGAAACACCCTCAGGAAAAACCTATTTTGTTTGTTAATTTTTTTAATATAGTTTTTAAAAACATTTCCAGCTTAAGAGGTTTTTTTCTTTCTTGAGCACTGTGGCCAAATTCATCTGAAAACACTCACG